>APFE031363634.1:4872-43981 GCA_000404065.3 Pinus taeda
CCCAAGCTAGTTTATTTCCATTTCTGTTTGTAAGCATATTTCAGTATTTTACATTAATGAAATGAAGTATTATTTCTGATGTATCTCTGTATTTATGGTTATCTCTATAATTTGTTGTGTTCTTGTTTAAATCCATATCACAGTGAGATGGGGAGTTGTCTGTGTCTCAAGGCAAGTATGCCAATGAGATACTCGAGAGATTCCGCATGGAGAGCAGCAAACCCATGGAGACTCCTCTAGCAGGTAACTAGAGGATGGAGGATGCTACTTCAGGGGAAGTAATGGAAGCTATTATTTACAGGAATCTTGTGGGTTCACTCATCTACTTAGTGAACACACGACTGGATATGTGTTATGCAGATAGCCAGCTTAGTCAAGAGATGGTTAGGCCTACCAAGTTGTATTGGAAGGTGGCAAAGCATGTGTTGAGATACCTCAGGGGCACTTCTTAGTATGGATTATGGTACAAACGAACAGTGGGAGTGAAGCTTCAAGGATTCACAGATGTTGATTGGGTAGGGAGTCCATCCGATAGGAAGAGCACATCAAGAGGTATCTTTAGTATTGGGTCAGTGGCAGTTTCTTGGTACAACAGGAAACAGAGATCAGTTGCACTCGGTTAGGCAGAGACAGAGTACATGGCTACATGTGAGGCCATATAGATGAGGAGGATCTTGGTTGGTTTGTTTGGTCAGTAGATGGATTCAACAGTGATTTAATGTGATAATCAGAGTTGTATCAAACTCTCTGAAAATCTTGTTTTTCATTATTGGTCCAGGCATATTGATATATGATATCATCATCTTATAGATTATGTATTGAGGTGGATTATGTTGTTAGAGTACACTCCCATGCAGGAGAAAGATGCTAACATTTTGACAAAGGCCTTTACAAGATGTAAATTTTATTTTTATAGAGACAGAATCGGGGTAGCTGATAATCCCTTTCTCGTTGAGAGGGAGTGCTGAGAAATGACAACAAGAAATTCCAGTTTAATTTATCCTTGAATTAAATTGAAAATTAAAATCGAATTCTATTCTCATAGCAACTTGTAATTAGTTAATTAAGTTTAATTAACTTAAGTAGCTTAGGCATTTTGAGTTGGAAATCTTTTTATAGTCATGTATATGTTCTCCCTAAATTTTATGGGTCCAGTATGAGTTTAAATTGAGTTGGAAATTAGATCACTCAATTTACTAAGTTAAGTTCAGTTAAATTAGTTCCAAACTATTTGTGGAACTAATAGAGAGTTAACAATCAATCGGTGCACTAGTGCATCCACAAGTGTCAATCTAGTTAATTGAAGATTCCCTCATTAGAAACTCATGCATGTCGATTCTGAGAAAGGCCCAGTTGCGACTAAAGTGCAAGGATAGTGTACTATCAATTGTATTATTTACTGGAGTGTAAATATCATACATGCATCAGAGATTGATCCTATGTTTGGATTGTGCATTTTTGCAAGCATGAATTCACTTTAAATATGGGTTATTCATCTTAGGAATTACGCAAGAAATTAGGGGCTTGGAGAGGTGTAGAATTGGCTAAGTATTGGCCAAGAGCTACCTTGTGAGCTAAGAGATTTGAGCATACTTGTGTGGAATTGTTCTAGTGAGAACAATCTTTGTATCTTCAATCATATTTCTAATATATGTAATATAGATAGTGGGGTTTTGAGCAGTGAATTTCCCTGTATACATCTTGTCTTATGTGCCATTGATTTATCTTCTTCTTTTTCATATTGTTTTCATCGATATATTTTCTTCCATTGGTTGAAAGTAGAAGTAGATTCTTGTCCTTTTCTTTAGTACATTGCATGATCTTGTGAATCTATAGGATTTTCTACAGATAGGGTCCTCAAACTATTGGACGAGAAACAATTATATGCAAAAACCTTCAAATGTTTCTTTGGAGTACAGGAGGTGGAATATATGGGTCATATTGTATCTCATGAGGGTGTTAAGGTAGACCCTAACAAAATTAAATCCATTAAGGAATGGAAAATCCCCACATCCATAAAGCATCTGCAAGGATTTCTCGGGTTGACAGGGTATTATCGTAAGTTTGTCAAGAATTATGGAAGAATAGTTGCACCTCTAACAACATTACTAAACAAAGACGCATTTTCTTGGACTCGAGAAGCAACTAAGGCCTTTGAACATCTTAAAGACGCAATGTGCCAAGCACTGATCTTAGCTACTCCAGACTTCAAAAATACATTTATTGTGGAATGTGGTGCCTCATGAAATGGAATTGTTGTTGTTTTAATGCAAGAAGGCAAACCCATTGCTTTTGAAAGTCGTCCAGTCAAAGGAAATTATTTACACAAAGCTATTTATGAGAAGGAAATGTTGGCAATACTACATGCACTTAAGAAATGGCGACCTTACCTAATAGGATGACACTTCAAGGTAAAAATGAATCATGATAGTCTTAAATTCTTTCTAGAACAAAGATTTCTTCTAAAGAGCAGCAAAAATGGGTCATAAAGACTTTGGGTTATGACTTTGAAATCATCTAAAAAAATGGAAGCAAAATGTTGTTGTAGATGCACTCTCAAGAAAGGATGAGGATGTGGAAGCATTGCTTTGTGCCATTTCTATTATCCAACCAGATTGGATAACCAAAGCAAGGATGAATAGAAGAATGACGAAGAAGTGTGGGCACTCATTCAAAAGTTGCAGCAAGATCCCAGTACATCTTATACAAAATTAGTTGGAAAAATGATTCATTATGGTACAAAGATCGCTTATACCTTTGTAAGAATTCCCAACTCAAGCAAAAGATTCTTCTGGAATTGCACACCTCTCCCTTAGGAGAACACTCAGGATTTTTAAAAAATTACCATAGGGTTCAGAAGGAATTTTTTTGGGATGGCCTTAAATCTGATATTCAAAAGTTTATCGCGGAATGTTTGGTTTGAAAACAAAATAAATTTGAGACAAATAAGACTTCAAGTTTTTTACAACCTTTACCCATTCCAAGTCGACGTTGGGGGAGGTTTCAATGGATTTTATCATAGGTTTACCCAAGTCCGAAGGAAAGAGCGTCATCATGGTGGTAGTTGATACACTTACCAAGTATGTACACTTGTGTGCATTATCTCATCCATTTAATGCCAATACATTTTCTACTGCATTTATGGAAACAATTCAAAAGCTACATGGAAACCCAAATATTATTGTTAGCAACAGAGATCCTATTTTCACTAGAAACTTTTGGACGTAATTATTTTCTTGTCTAGGTACTTAATTAGCTCATAGTTCATCTTATCATCCTCAATCTAATGGGCAAATTGAGATAGTGAACAAATGTTTGGAAGGGTATCTTCGTTGCTTTGTATCTGATAAACAGACACAATGGGTCAAGTGGTTACCTCTGGCAGAATGGTGGTATAACACTTCCTTCCATATTGCAGTAAAAATGACCCCATTTATGGCACTTTATGGATATCATCCATCGTCCAACACATCACATTTAAGAGAAAATTCTAAGGTTCTGTTGAAGCCTCAAAAATCGTTGCTACAACATGGGGGTAAACCACTTGGTGCAGACCTTGGTTAGAAACTCCTTTTCCGTTTGGTGTAGTGGCTCCGACTAGGGATAATGGGACAAATCTCCCAAAAGAGATATTGATAGTGTTCATGGGGTGATATATGATGCAACGGGGAATGATTAAGCTAAGTGTAATCTAATCTAAACTATTTAAACACATGCACATATCCTAGTTTGAAAACTATTAAACTATAACTATGCCCAGGAATAAAGTAAAGTATGCGATCTACAATAATGTCCTATAGCAATTGGTAATAAAGATCATTCAACTGCAATAAGAAGTGAAATCATTTAACAATAATTGTTTTGGATAAATAGTTAGCCAAAATTATTATGAAAGATATATCGCATATAGAATAGTTCATATATTCAGCATAAAATTAAAGCCTACACCAAACAAAAGTGCAATAATGCTAACTGAAATTCAAACTTTCATACATAAAACAATTTGAAGAAAAGTTATTGCCTAATACATAAATAAAACATAATCATAAGATAAAAGTACCGTATATGATAAGTTATGCTTATGCTCATGTGTTTTAGCAATATTGACCTAATTGGAATCAATCCAACATCATCTAAGAGTGAAAAAGTGCAATTTCAGTAGAGCATGCCAGATATTCAAAAGAAAATAAATCATGTTCCATTAATTCCACCAGAACATCCTCAAAGGTACAAAAGTGCATGTTTTGAAGAATGTTTCTAATAAAAGTTTTGGACCCTTCTCTAAATGTATGAGAGGGGTTTAAATAGTAAACTATAGGTCCTAAAATATATTATTACAAAAAATAGTTGTGGAGGTTTAAATGACCTTCCTCATTTAAAACAAAGTGAATAACTCCTTTGCATTTGATCCTTAAGATCACATATATTTGTCATTGGCTTGAGCTGTGTCGGTTGGCCAACTACAGATTTCAATTGTCTAGTAAATATAGCGTCCGCCAGTGCTGGCACCATTTTTGGTGTGGAGGTAGTTAGGCATAGCAAGGTCATCCACTAGCTGTATGGTTTGACTAAGAATTGCTAGTATGCTCCCAGTTTAGCTTGCTAGTTTGTCTGGTCACCTCCTCCCTTTCCTTTGCTGCCTGACTCCACTGCTGCTCTAGTTGTTTGGCATTTGGAAGAAATCCTGGTATAGATTCTGCAACTAGGTTGGTGCCATGTATATTTTCGTTGATGGCTTCAATGATGTTGTTTACTGCTACTGTCGCACCGTCATTGCCCTTTCTACTTGCTTGAGCCGAGAATCCCAGTCTGCAAATAGAATTTATTTATGCCATTCCTCCAGTTTCGGAAAATCGGCCTTCCTCACATCTACAGATTCTTTCCAAGTGATAAAGTCATAAATACTTTGATGGATTTTGTCATACTCAAGCCTCATGTGGACGACTTGGCTTGTTAGCTTATCATTGATCTCGCAATAAGGACTTATTTGCGAGATTTTCTGGCATAGAACTTCCTTTTGCTGCATTAGTTGGGAGTTAAGGCTGAGTGCTTCTTTTACAAACTGATTGATTTGTGTACTATCTTTATATTTATCTATCATAGCTTGAATCCTCACATCTTTTTCTACGAGGCTGGCTTGATGTTGTATTTGCATCTATTCAAGATCCTGTTGAAGCTTGGCTATTTGTAACTCTGCTTGTTGGTTAGATTTTTCTTGCTCTAATTGTTGTTCCAAAAGTAGAATATTTTGTTCCTTTTCTCTCAGCAACATTTGGACCTCTGTCGCTTTATCAATAGTTGTCGTTGCATAGGCTCTTGCAAATTTTGACTATCTCGTAAGGTTTTCAGATGGGTCCATGGGTGAATCTTTCCAGACAATTTCCATTGGTTCATTGTCGGGAGTGGTAATAGCTATAGCATCTAACTTTATTTTCTTCCTCTACCTTTTGATGATAGCTTTGTGGATAGGGCTATAAAACACATCTAATGTAGGAATTTCCTCAATTCTCAAAATAATTTTAGAAGTGGGGGTGGCAGGAATGAGCTCCACATCATGAGTGCTTACCGTTTTCTGCACTGTAATTTCTTGAATTTATTTGTGTTGTGGAGTCTATATCTTAGATGTTTGTTCCTCTATATGGAGCTTCTTATTAAAATGCTCCCATTCTTTTTCTAAATCAATAACTGGGGGTTTTTTCGACTGAGTGGAAGTAGAGTGAATTTCATCCTATTTCTTTGTCGTGTTTTTCTCAGCTGCTTTCTCTGTAGTTCTGGTTGTCTCCTTTTCAGATTCTCTGTTTTTATTGCCCCCATTTTGAGACTGTTGCTATGAGTGCTCTGACTCATGAGTAGACTTCTCCTGGGACTCTGCTTCGGAATCTTCTTTATAATTTTCTTTGAAGCTTTCCTCTAAGCTTACATTGGGAGTTGGCTCCCTTATTGGTTCAATATGTAGCAGGTATAAAGGGACCTTTAATAATCTTCTCTCCCTATCTTCACGGAAGGCTTTAAGATCATCTGAGGAAAAAAGTAGTGATGCTATATGCGTCACTTCTGAAAACGTATCTTTTTGTAGGAAGAGGTCATCGAAGGCATCTTCCTCATGGGTGAATGGTTTCACTTTCACCATAGTAGTGAAGTCTCTGGGGGTTCCATTTGGCTCATACTATCTTCCTAGGAATGTAGTTAATTTCAGATATTTCATAATCTTTGCTTCGTTGCATGCATGTCCAAAATCGTGTAGTTCAAACGCACCACATTGCAACGGAAATGTAGGGCAAATGGCCTTTTTATGTTCCTTCAATCATTTGTTCAACCCACCATCCCCTGTTGTTTGGTAGGTTGTCTCCCTGGTCATTAACTTCTTGGGGACATAGTATGGGAGGACATGCAGTGAAGCAATGCTCCCAACTACTCTAATATATGTAAATGTCTCCTCCCCAAACCATTTGGCTACAGGTAGGATATCTACTTTAGCTTCTCCAGCAAACATAGGGGCATTTCTGTTGTAGACTTGTTTATCGATAGGAAGCATAACTCCTTAACAAATTTTGTAAAAATGGGGGTGCAACTGAGACTCCCACATACTCTTATGATATATATGCATAGGAAGTGGGTCTTGCACAATGCACTTCCATCCCATGATAGGAAATTTGGAGCCAAACAAATTGCGTCCATTACATAGGCACTCATGAAAAATGGAGGGTAAACCCTTGAAGAGATACTCCTCTTTCTCTTATACTCCATTATAGCTTTCACCAAATTATCAGACAAAATTTGGGCCTAATTCATTATTGTTGTGTTTACACCTACATCTATTAATGGCAGCCATTAAGGGGAAATTTTGGTACTATCGAGCTTGCCGGACATTCTATATAGCATGGCTATTGAAAAATTATGAGGGGGAGAGATAGATGTTGTAGAATACATACATGTCTTATTCTTTTTTATCTTGCCTTCATTTTCTGTCCATTTTTGTGTGACGTATGTTGGGTCTTCATTCTCCTTCGCAAATTTCTCGAGGAACTGTTTATTGTAGAGATTTTGTGGCTCTAGTAGATTGTACATAAGTTGCAGGCTTTCTGGTGAAAAATATCCCATAATCTCCTGCCTCCTATTCTTGAATTCTCTATATTAGACATCCACCTGATCAATTATCCACTTAACCATATATGTATATGGAATTATCTTTGGTCTTGCGGCTATGTGGTGCAGAAATGAGCATGTTATCTCAAAGAAGGAGGCATCAGAGGAAACATGACCATCGATTGTGACCTTTGTTACCAGAGGTCCTGGTTTCTCCTCTTCTAATAAATCATAAATGGCCTCCCATGTTGAGGTTCCTTCATCTTTGTTGCATGTAGTGTCAAAGAATAGAGGGATCATTTCTGATTTTTCAAACATAGTTGTCTTTCCCCTGTTTTCCATTGCTCCCAACAACTCTTTTTGTGGATTGTTTATGAAAATGGAGCAAAGCAAAAGCTATCAGATAGACACAAGTAAAAATGAACATAAGAATGAATGATATAGATAACTTTGAAAAGATGACAAGAAAGGAGTTTTTATTAAACGCAAGTGAGAAGATATCATATCACGTCAAACCACTTTTCAAACGTAAATGCCATTAACCTGTACTAAATGCCCACTAATGGTTCCTTATCACTAGCTTTATTTCTCGTTAATGTTTTGCATCGTAAGTCAGGAAAGAAACTTATTAGGGTGTCAAGCTTTTAAACTGCGAAAATGTTGATTTTGCGATTGCAATGCAATATCGCAAATCGGATTATCGCATTTCATGTGTGCACTTTCTTCAACATTCCTTTGGTTTCTGTGAGATGCGAATGCGGGACATTATTTATTAGTTTTCAAAGCATAGCTTATTTGATAGGATTTTCTTTTTAAAGCCCTTTTTGTTGAGCAACAGACTTGAGTGTTTTTTATAACATAGTTGGCAATCGGGTCCGGGGTTCCATTGCATTTCGCAATATCGCATGTTTGGTAAGGTTTTGGACCTTTCCTAAGGGTTTCTAATGTGATGCGATAAGTGTGACCGTGTCATCGCAATATCCCATATCACATCGTTAAAGATACTTTGTGAGGGTGCACCCTTTGTAAGTGGCAATATGCAATGCGGCCCTTATTTTAATAAGAAATGCCTTAGGACTTAGTTCAAATGAAAAAGTCTAATAGTTTCGAGGTTAAGCGCGATAATCCCTTTTGATCGCTTTTCGCGAGTTTTGGTTGTTAACGGGGCTTTTGACATGTTTGATCGTGCGATATGCGAAAAGGTGAGCATTTTCTATCTTTTCAAAGGGTTTCATCTTGATATCTTGCTTTATTCCAAAAATAACAAGAAAAATGCCAAAATGATAAATTTATTTTTTGAAAGGATTTTTTAAGGGTCCCCATTTATTAAAATTATATTAACTATTATTTTAATAGATGGGAGAGTTGTTGAATAGCACAACAATTGGCGATTCGTTGGAAGAACTGGTTATCTCTAATAGTTTTTTAAAAAATTTAAAAACTTCCAAAATAAAGGTAGTTTAGAAAATAAAAATACATTAACATTACTTTGAATAATAAAACAACATCTACCTAATTATCATCCTTTTCAATATGAAAGTTGCTTTGTCTACATCAGTCATTACTTGGTTTTAAAGATAAAAGCAGGGGGTCTCTCACAAATCAGCTTTTAGGTGTACTCATTTGTCATAGGTAGAGCCTCTGCTGCTAGCAAGTGTCCATAGCCTCAATAGGGTTACCTTTAAACCATCGATAATTTAGTATCACATCTAGATAAGAATGCAATTTTTTAAAAATAAGTTCAGATTTATATACTTGTTATTATTTTCATTCTTTTCTAAACAATTCTCTTTTCTTTAAAAATTTTATTTTATTCCTTAAAGGCCATTGTCTTGGTTTGGTGACCAAAATTGAAAATTCCATTCACTGGTTGTAACTTAGCTGAACAAGTTGGCTCTTGATGAGACCCCTTGTCTTTTGATTGATACAATCTCAAGTCATTACCCTGTTTTGATATGCAGTATTGGTAATGTCAGCTAGTTATTTCCCTATGATCATGGTAAGCCAGCTCTTGATGAGACCTCTTATCCTTTAAGTTTACGAATATTTTAGAATTACACTCTAAAAAATGAAAGCTTACTAGATGGGGAGAATCATTGACTCCTTAAGAGTTTCTAGATGACAATTGTAAAGTTAAAGATGCTTCTCTATAGAGAGACTTTGCTTTGTTACATATACTTCTCTTGACTAATGGTAGAGCAAAGGTTTCTTTATAAAGTCGAGGTTTATCAAAGGAAAAATAATTTCGGCAGAGAACAAGCAATTTCAAAGTAATAGAACTTAACCCATGTTTCAAATGCGAAAACCATCTTCTTAACAATCTCTACTTATACATGCGAAAAGTCAAAATATAGAAGAGACTAATTTTTTGTAAAACCGAAAGTAAATGCTACTCAACTTTATTTTTCGTAAAAAGTAAAGGTAATAATATACAAGGAATAGAAGAGGTCATCTTCTATGAGAAATATTTCTTTAGGATCTTCCCATTAACAGGTATAGATTCTCAACTGCCTCATAAATCTTGCAATAAAAAGGTTGATGGGCTTATTTGTTCCACAATCTAAAACGGGCCAAGCCACATTCATTGGAACTTGGGATGCTTACCTTTTTCCTCATGTGCTTTATGCAATTTCAATACCAGGTCTCCGAGCTGAAAGGATTTTGAACTTACAGAATTTTCATCAAAGGAAGCTTTGACTAACTGTTGATGATGCGTGTGTGTAATTTTGTCCTTTTCCCTTTCTTCTTCGAGCTTAAGGATTTGTAATTGTCTCACTTGCATAGAAGAGGAAGGAGTTTCTTCAATAAATTGAACTAGGGCTAGAGAGGGAATAGCTACATTTGTAGGGAGGACATATTATTTCCCATACACCAAATTAAAAGGAGAAGTGCCTATTGAGGCCTTTTGTGTTATTCGATCTGCCCAAAGAGAAAATATTAAAGATTTATGCCAATTTTTTTGACTTTGATCAACAATTCATTTAATAATCTTTATGAGATTTTTTTTTTTAGATTCGTCTAAGCCATTTCCTTGCAGATAATAGTTAGCAGAGTATTTGAGTTTAAAACCTATTTTAAGAAAAAAAATTATCCTAGCATTGCCTGAAAATTAAGATGCATTATCAAACATAAGGGTAGATGGCAGGCCAAATCTGTAATAATAAACTGATAAATGAATTCAATGATGTTTTCAAAATTGGCCGCCTTAAGTGGAATGCTTCCACCCATTTTGTGAAGTAATCGGTTGTTGTAAGGATGTATCTATGTTGCTTAGAGGAGTGAGGAACAATATAACCTATTATGTCCAATCCCCATTGTTCAAATGGTTGTTCAATATTGATTGGTTGCAATGGTAACGTGGGTTTCCTTTGTCTACCAGCAACTATTTGATAAACTTGACATTTCCTTACATAATTGTGTGTATCCTTGAATAAGGTGCGCATGTACAACTTAAAGCATCCACGCACATGGGATGAGATCCTCCCCTATGTTTAGCACAGCTATAACCGGGCTCTCCATAGCTCGACTGGCCACAACCCTTTTCAGGTGGGCTTGGAATTCCAGCCATTATGTCCCATTGATGTGGCCATGCCATTTACATCTTCTCAGGCAAATTCGGCTCATGTCCAGTCTGAAACAGATAAGGCAAACAGCTTCATTGAACGCATCCAACATATCTGCCAGCAGGTCCATGACATTCTAGAGAAATCAAATGCCAAGTACAAGCAGCGACATGATCAACATCTGGTGCCACACAAGTTTCAAGTGGGCAACAAAGTTTGGTTGCATTTGCAAAAGGAACACCTTACCAGAGCCTATTGGAAACTCTTACCACTCCGATATGGTCCTTACACCATTACCAAGGTTGTGGGAGACAATGGATTTGAGCTTAGCATTCCCCCATTCCTTGGCCTGCACTCAGTGTTCAATGTGGATCACCTTCAACCATACTTTCCACCATTACTAGACACATCCGACATTGCAAAATAGCTCACACCAACATAGTTAAATCCAGATTGCATTGACCAAGTTGCAACTGATTGAATCATGGACATGCATATCAAGCACACTCGCCAGCAAAAGATCCAACTGTATCGAGTTGACAAAGCAGGCCAACTCCTTCACCATGGCAAGTGGCTCACCAAGGACCAAGTTCAGCAGAAGTTTCATCATCTCATGGAGGAACTCAATGCAATCGAGACCATTGCTTCCTAAAGGGGGAGGAATGATCAAGGTGGATATTGGTGGCCACCCACCAATTCAACTTGGACCCCCACCATTGCTTCTTTTAGTTTTTCAATTTCCTTATTTGTAGCACAATTTACCATTTTTGGCAGTTTTTCGAGTCATGAACTTCCGGAGCTGTTTTGAGGCCCTAAAGAACTTTTTTGGGAAACCTCGGAGCTACATGAGGCCATAGATTAATATTTATCTCCAAAAAGTTGTAGTCCTCAGATATATCTTTCTAATGAGATATTTTCTGCCTCAAACGGAGATCGTATGCCAAAGTTACAACCCTGAGAAGTTGATGTACCAATTTACCCAAAACGGGGCCCATAGTTTGGCGTTTCATCTCCTAGGGTTAGGGTTTTGGATGTTTAGGGTTTTCCATTGTTTCTCAACAATAAATAGGGCTTTGAGCTTCATTGTAAGATAGTTCAGAGGCATGTGGAGGCCACATCTCTCCTCAGAGATAAGATACCATCGCCCGAGCTAGTTTATTTCCATTTCTATTTGTAAGCATATTTCAGTATTTTACATTAATGAAATGAACTATTATTTCTATTGTATCTCTACCCAGATCCTTCAGCAGCTACCCAGGGGCAACACATCTACTTACAGTAGCTACTGTGGAAGCACCGCACCCTTTACTGTACAAGTTAACTTTAACATTCCCATATTTGAGGGTCAGATAGAGGCAGACGTTGTATATAAATGATTAAATCTGCTAGAAGGGTATTTTTATGTTCATGATTTTTCCGGTCGGGAAAAGATTACTTTCGCTCTTCTCAAAGCCCCCCCCCCCCCTCCCACATCAAGAACTGGTGGGAAACCTACTACGAGCATAAGGATGAAAGTACAGCCTCATTGTTTTTCAGCCGCACCCACTTGGAATTCATTCCGGAATGCCATCAAGGAGTAGTACTACCCTGTTAGAATCTATGAGGATAAATACATAAGGTGGACCACGTTGCGACAGGGAAGGGACCAAGACGTGAATGAGTTTACCAATATTTTTCATACCCTTCCCAAAAAGTTGGGTATCAAGGATTTTGAGCTGCATTTGGTACTCAAATACCACGGCTACCTACACAGGTACATCTAGGATGAGATGGAGTTCCTGGACATCTCCTTGCTCAGCACGGTGTACTGATAGGTTGTCAAGATCGAGCAGAAGTTTAAACAGAAGAAGTGAGACTTTGGATCTGCAATTCTGAAGTAAGGGAAAGGCACCCCCAAACCATTTAACAAAGGACAAAGCCAAGGCGGGGTGGCCCAGGATGACCCGTCAAAGTCGAAAGCAAAGAATAACACTGCGAAGCCGAAGAAGGAAATGGGAAAGTGGTGTGAGTTCCATAAGAGCTCCACACATAACACGAGTGTCAGGCCAAGCAGTCATTGGTGGCCGAGATAAAGTCTTCGGAATCTGATGCATGTTCAGACCCTAAGTCAGAACCTGATAAGGGGAATGACAAAGGGAAGCAGATTATCGATGTGGAGCCCAATGCCATCGTTTCCACCATGAAGATCCAGAAGGAGGAACACAAAGATCTAGAGGAGCAGGAGCACCTCTTCCAATCCCAAATGTGGATAAAGGGATCCTTACTACAATTCACTGTCGATAGTGGGAGCCAAAAGATCCTAATTTCAGTAGAGGTCGTGAAGCGGCTGGGCTTACCGACCATAGCACATTCACAATCATACACCATCGAGTGGCTTCACCAAGGACGGGATCTTCGCGTGAGCCAACAGTTTTGCCTTCCATACAACATCAATCTCTTCACAGATGAGATATTGTGTGATGTTGCTCCCCTTGATCTTTGTGATATATTATTAGGCCAACCATACTTGTGGAAGCGACATGCTATATATGAGTCAAGGCCTTGTGTTGTTATTGTTACTTTTGGAAATAAGTTGTACAAGATACTAGAGGTAGCACTGCCTACCGCCATCTCTTTGGTTATTGCAAAACAATGCAGTAAGCTCATTTCCAAAACTAGGAAATTTGTTTTCCTGATGGTACGCCCTCAAGGAAAGAATAATACGGTGGCCATGACCTCCAGACAGGGCCCCTCTGCACGACAACTACAAATGGACAAGGTCATGGAGGAGTACAAGGACATCTTCACCTCCCCCGCAGGGGTTCCTCTGGACTGTCAGGTCAAGCACTCTGTCGATCTGACCCCAGGTGCATCGCTTCCCAATGGACCAATCTATCACTGCTTTATTCTAGAGAATGATGAAATCAAGAGGTAGATTCAGGAGCTATTATGGAAAGGTCACACCTGATCGAGTTCATCACCCTGTGGGAGCCCGATTGTGGTGGTATAGAAGAAGGATGGGACCTGGAGACTATGTATTGACTATCGAGCACTGAATAAGATAATTTTCCATAATAGGTACCCGATCCCATGGATTGATGACCTTCTAGACCAACTCAAGGTGGGGGGGAAATATTTCAGTGAGATCGATTTGAAGTCAGGATATCACTAGGTACCAATCAAACCCTCCAATGTGTGGAAGACTGCCTTCAAAGCCAAGGAGGGCCTTTTCGAATGGTTGGTTATGCCTTTCGGGTTGATGAATGCTCCTGCAATCTTCATGAGGCTTATGGATGACATCTTGCGGCCATTCACCAGCTCATTTGTAGTTGTATACTTGGACGACATCTTGATCTTCAGCCAGAGTTGGGAAGAGCACCTCCACCAATCCGACAAGTTCTCCAAACACTGCAGCAACACAAGTTATGTGCCAATTTGGAGAAATGCACTTTTGGCATGACCCAAGTTCAGTATCTGGGATACATTATTGATGAACAGGGGGTGCATGTGGATCTATCCAAGATCCAATTCATTCGGGATTGGCCATCTCCAACCACTCTAACAGAGCTCCACAGCTTTCTAGGTCCTGCCAACTTCTACCGCAGGTTCGTGTTGGGATTTTCTCATATCACTTGGCCCTTGAGTTAAGTCACCAAGGGAGGAGTGAAATCAAAATTATTTTGGTATGAATCTCAATAGAAGGCATTCATAGAGTTGAAACATCGCCTCTTCTCGGCACCACTGCTCGCATTACCATAATTGCAACAACCATTTGAGATCGAGACAGATGCCTCTGACTATGCTATTGGGGCAGTCCTTACTCAACACAAGCATCCAGTGGCATATCATAGTGAGAAACTTTCAGACACAGTCCAAAAGTATCCCACTTATCACAAAGAGATGTATTCCATTGTGCAGGCCTGCCGACAATGGAAGCATTACATTTTGGGGAAGGAAACAGTCATTCACACAGACCACCAGCCCCTGCATTTCATACAGACTCAAGGGAAGTTTCAGAATGATCGCCATCATAAGTGGTCCACATACATGCAACAGTTCCATTTGAATATCAAGTATAAGAAGGGCAACACCAATAATGTTGCAGATTGCCTCAGTCAACCACCGATCATGGCGTTAACCACCGTGATCAACTCTTATGGGCACGAGACTTTTGATTGGCCACTTCTCTACAAAAGTGACCCAAAATTCGGCCACACATACCGGACACTCTTGGAAGGTTAACATGTCCTAGATTTTCACCTCCAGGATGCCCTGTTATGCCACTTAGGTCACCTTTGTGTTCCTTCAAGTGAACATGCCACAATGATTTGGGAAGCACACTACAGTCGAGCTGCTGGGCATTTCGTGGTCGAGAAAACAGCGGCAATATCTATTGGCCGAATCTTCGACAGGATGTCGGGAAGTACATTAGATCATGCACTGCCTACGCCATTGCCAAATTGACCATCAAGAATCAAGGCCTCTATACTCTGCTTCCAACCCCTAGTCGACCTTGGGAATCCATCTCTATGGATTACATGTCGGTCCTTCCTTCTAGTAAGCATGGAAGCAACTATTTTTTTGTGGTCGTCAACAGGTTCTCAAAGATGGCCATTATGGCGGCCTGCAAGAAGAATATCATAGCAGAAGCCACTGCTAAACTCTTCTTTGAACGAGTGTGGGTACACTTCGGGATCCCATAGTCTATCATCTCAGATCGGGACAGCAAGTTCCTCAGTACATTTTGGTCCAATCTCTGGTCGATGTTGGACACCAAACTCACTAAGTCCACAGCCTTCCATCCCCAAACTGATGGCCAGACAAAGGTTATCAACGGGATGATCGTACACATTATGTGCATTTACAACTCAAAGCATCCACGGACATGGGATGAGAGTTGTTGGGAGCGAGATCCCCCAAGGGCAGTTTTGGGGCTAAGAGCCCATGTTTAAGTCAAATTTTGTAATATTATTGTAAAGACTCCACATTTTGTGTTCACGGAGCGCGAAGGTGTTATGTCTCACAAAGGGTAGTCTACCCTTAGTTTTGTAAAGTAAAGTTGGCTGTAAGAGATCTACCCATGGTTCGCAGACCATGGGATTGTATAAAAACAGCTAAGCTCTAAGTATTTATAGGCATGAAACATGTAAGAGAGTCATAGCTTTAAAGCAAGAAGTCAAAGTCTTGGGCGTAGCGTAGGTAAAGGCTTTGCAGCTGAGTGCATAGAGGCCTAGGGTAGAAGTCTACAACTGAGTGCGCGGACCCCTATAGTTGTGTGCTAATGGTGGATAGAGTCTATAAACACTTGGGAAATATTAATAAAATGAGTTATTCTGTCATTTCTATGTATTTGTTCTGTTGATGGGTTTAGATATTTTGTGTATGAATTTCCTTTACTATTCTTATGTGATGTGCGAATGAATATAGTTACATTGAATGATTAAACGTAATTATGAATATCTGATCACACAGTGATAACTTTAAGTATTCAGCAAGATAAGCAAGTCTCTTAGGGTAATTGAGGAATCTGCATGGCGTGCTGCCATAATAGCACAAAAATACCTGTGCCATAGATTAGGACTGTGCGAAGGTCGATCGTATACTCTTGTGAAGGTACTGAAAGCCGGAATAGAGGATTTCTCTTACAAGCCCTAGAGTGAGATCACCTACGCAAAGGTAGGGATAGGAGAGACCAAACGACATCACAACCTTCTCAGGGTGCGGAAACTTGGTTCCAGCATCCCCCCATACTTCTTCGGGTGAGACTTTGGTCCACGCACTGTAGGCTAATGCCGAAAGGGCCAGTAGTGTAGGAATTTGTTTGGCTAAATAACATTGAACCTGGGTCAGGCCCCCTCAAGCCAACAAATGGTTTTGTTGTCGGGACTGAAATCTACATAAGAGATGTGTGATATCATATCACTAGAATTTGACTAAGAAAGAGATCAGAGACTGGTTGGATAGGAAGATCCATGAATTTATGGTGCAGGAGAATAGAAACCCATGACTGACAAAGGAATAATGGTTGGATAGATACCTATATACAGATATCCACGAGATCTTTTTCTGCTCCTTCCCTATTGAGCTATATGAGTGGATTGTGAAGCTAGCAGATAGCCAAGGAAGGTGGAAACTTGGCAGTCCTATTGTGTGGACCTTGGAGCTAGTGCGAAGGTTGGAAGAATCAGAGGATAAGATCGCACGCATTCTTGATCATTGGCTCAATCGTGTCATAGGAGGATTTGTGACTGAATTAGTGGTCGACACCTCAATCAGCTATAGTGAGGTGGAGTGACGCTTTTTCAAAGGACCGTGAGGTAAGTACGTAAAATATTTGAATACTTGGATTAAAATGTTGTTGTACGAAAAACAGGTTATGCAGCTACCTTGATGTTTGGGACTATGCGAAGCGGAAAAACTTATAGAAACAAAGGAAAAAAGGGTCTGAAGTATAGCCCCTTGATTTCACCTCTACAAAGTAACGAATAAGGAATAGCGAAGGTTTCTCCGCAAAGTACTATTTAGTTAATAAGAAAAGGATTCCTGTGAATACCACCTCTGCCCACACGCCCTCCAACTTCACCACCCTCACCTCCAACTTCACATGTACCACATCCACGTCCATCGCGGTTCAATATGGAAAATACAGTGGAGTTGCCTTTGTTCAAATGCTTGGGAAATGAGGACCCAGACCAATTCTGGTTTGTTGTGAGATTTGTACTGGAAGCTCAAGGTGTTACAGATGATCATATAAAGAAGGTGATATTGATTGGTGCTCTACAAGATCACGTGCTAACCTGGTACATTAAGGACTCTAACGATAACCTGAATGTTGGAATAGCAGACATCTAAGCAGTATTAAATAGGGAATTTAGTAGGCTTAAATCTGAGGCGCAGTTGATTGTGGGATTCAAAGAGATCACGATGCAACCACGCGAGACACCTTGGGAACTAGATCAGAGGCTGAAATGTACAATCTGTGAAGCCAACATGAATTTGACAACTGGACAGCATCGCAAGTGGTTTGTGGCTTCGCTACTACCACACTTAAGGAATGCGTTGTCACAGCAAAAGATAACAACTCAGGCAGAGGCCTTGGAGATTTCCATGAGACTACATGAAACTCTGATGCAAGATCCTAATCTAGGAGTTTAGCAGATCCATGCGCAGCTAAAGAATCTATGCCTTGAAATACAAAATCTGAAGCAGGACAGAACGGTTCGACTAGAGGTACGCGAGGAGATATGGTGCTTAAAATGCAAGAGTTAGGGTCATGACAAAGACCATTGCCCGATCTTTGCAAATTACATTGTAGGAGGAAGGTTGATGCCTTTAAGACCAAAAGCTCAAGTAGGACCTAGAGCAGGGCATGCATTATGGTGCGATATCTGTCAGGTAGCCAGAAAACATGCCACATATAACTGTCACTTTCTACAGAAGTATGTACAAGCACCACAATAGTTGTTCTACAACTTTTGTAGGTCAGTAGGGCATGATGAGTGTACTTGCAGAAGATATGAACTGATGATGGATGGAACTCCCACCTATAGGGTTCAAGCCAAGACACGACCCCTTGACCAAAACACAGGAATGGCGCGGACAGGATTTCAGGGGCGCAAAAGAGGTCGAGGCAGAAGAGGACATGGTAAAGGTCGAGGACAGTTGATTTTCTACAATTGCAGAGGACCAAGGCACTATTCCCGTGATTGAACTAATCCAACGCATACCTCGTGCAAGTATTGCACACTATTTGATCATGAAACAGAAGATTGTCCTGCGTTGATAACTAGGATAAGTGACAAAGGGGCGTTACCACCTCCGCCGACTCAGAACCTGCAGATGATGAGGTATGAGTCACATGAGGAAGATCCAAATGTAAATATAGTGCTCAGAAGTGGAATCGTGACAGGAGATGACAAGGGGAAACAGCCAGAAGACAGTATATGGGTTCACAAAGCCCCGGCAAAGGAGGTTGAGTTTGATTTGGAGTGCGCTCGTGACTCCTTCATGGAAGCTAAAAAGAGCTTCATTGAGGCCTCCACCTCAGGAAGCAAAGATAAGCCTGAGCCAAAGATGGACCCCTCTATGCTCATGAATTTATTGGAAACATGTATGAAGTTACTACGCGACAGTAAGGCCATGAAAGGGTTACAAGAACTCATCAGTAGATGTGTTAGAACTGCGCCAGGTGAGTCACGCATAGTATGAAAGATTGGCAAGCATAAAACAAGGACGGGACGGGAGATGAGACTGACCGCACATATAGAAGAATATGAAATGGATCAGGTCATCTTGGACCTGGGGTCAAATGCGAATGTCCTACCAAAACAGACTTGGGAGTGAATGGGGAGACCTGCATTGCAATGGTCTCCAATTCAGCTAAGGATGGCGAATCAACAGAAAATCATCCCCATGGGGTGGCTATAGGGGGTGACTGTGGATATTGAGGGAGCAAGTGCGGTGGCTGATTTTGAAGTAATAGAGATTGTGGATGACAGCAATCCCTATCCTACACTCCTGGGAATTGATTGAGCTACTGATATGAATACGGTAATCAAACTGAAGAAGCAAAAGATGATCTTTGAGAAGAAATCACTGCGCATAATAGTACCCCTCAATCCTGCTGAAGGATCACATTATACTGAACCTGTCCACGATTATGAGAGTGATGACGAACTAGACTGTGTCTATAATATAACAGCGTGAGACCAAGATTGGGTAAATCCCACCATTGATGGATGGATTATCTGGGATCACAAGAGTTCTTGCACTTCAGACTCTGACGAAAAAATAGAACGCTTGTAGAATTGGTTACATGAAGTAACTATGCTGAATTGCAACATGATGACCCAATCGTTGGATTGTGTATCATCAGAGGTAAAAAATCTACCTACTTATGATGGTTTGAATGAGGTAGATATCTTTTTGGATGCATTTGAAAGGGAGGTACCAGAGAATCAGTGCTTCCAGGCCTTGGACTGGGCACTACATGCGACGCCCGCTAGATGGTGGGGTACGCACAAGGGAAGCTTTGATGACTGGCATGAATGTAGGAGGATGATGAGAACATGATTTGGGAAGCCTAAGATGCAACTAACAGACAAGTATGATGGGTAGAACGATCCACGTGCGCATCTGGCCAAATGGATGTAGGCTTATGGAGAAAAGCCCCAACCTAAGTGGGTGCACCTATTCTGTCATACCCTGGATGTTATCCCAATGAATTGGTATATAGAAACAAAGCTTCATCATGGGATAGGTGAATGGGATATCCTACATGAAGGATATCCCATACACTGTAATGTCGTTCGGATTGAAGAATGCGTCAGAAATCTTTTCGTGTGTGGTTGTTTCAGCATTCAAGGAATTTATTCATAAGTTCCTGGAGGTATATTTTGATGACTGGATTGTATTTGGGTTGGTTAAGCACTATGTAGCAAGCTTGCGCCTGATGTTGGATACCTATCGAAGATACCAGATTGCGCTCAATCTCAAGAAGTGTTTGTTTTGTGTTCCTTTTGGGAACCTATTGTGGCATGGGGTTTGTAGACAAGGACTGATGGTAGACCCCATGAAGATCGCGGTAATACTGAACTTGGAAGCGCTGAGGAGTGTGAAACAACAGCGTGCTACTCTGGGACATATGAGATATTACAGAAAGTTTATCAAAATCTATGCCCAAATCACCGTGCCCATGGAAAAAATGTTGAAGAAGGATGTCACATTCTATCGGAACGGTGACTATAAGAAGATCTTGGATATACTGAAAGAAAAGATGGTTACCGCACCAATTCTAGTCTTCCTGGACTGGAAGAAAGAGTTTCATGTACATGTCAATGCGTCATGTATAGCACTGGGAGTAGTACTAACACAGGTCGGCGGAGAAGGCTTGGACCATCCTATCGTGTTCACAAGTTGTAGATTATCCAAAGCAAAGAAGAACTATTCTACCACTGAATGCGAGGGACTAGCTATGGTGTATGCACTCCAGAAGTATCGCCACTACTTTCTAGGAGGCCATTTTAAGATGTATACGAATCACTTTGTGCTGAAGTACCTGGTCAATAAGCCTGTGTTGGGGGGGGAAATCTACAAATAGCTCTTATTGTTCCAAGAGTACGATTTTGAAGTTGTTGTGAAGCTAGGACGATTGAACGCGGGACCAGACCATCTGTTGCGCATTGAAACAGGGGAGGAACCTACTAACTTGGTAGAAGGATTGCCTGATGCGCAGCTATTTGCAGTGTGTGTCGCAGATGTTCATTTTGAGGATATAATACACTTCCTGATGGGCATCTATACAAGATGGGGACTGATGAGATATTGCGATGGTATGTACCTAAGTTCGAGAGAAGTAGCATCCTCACGGACGCTCATGGGGGCATCGTGGGAGGACATTATGCAGGGAGAGAAACCGCATAGAAGATTCTATGCGCAGGGTTGTGGTGGCAAACCCTTCTTTAAGATTCAAAAGCATGTTGCAAGGCATGTGATGTATGTCAAATAATGGGTAGGCCATTGTGGAGGGATGAAATTCCTTTGAATCCACAAATGACATTGCAACCCTTCAAGAAATGGGCGATAGATTTTGTAGGACCCATTCAGCCACAAGGGAAGACAAGAGCAAGGTACATTATCACTACGATGGAGTGTTTGACTCGTTGGGCAGAAGCGCAACCGGTGAAGGATTCCACAGGTGTGATGGCCGCAAATTTCCTATTTGAGCATGTAATGACGTGATTTGGATGTCCAAGGATCTTGATGAGTGATTGTGGTACGCACTTACTGAATGAGACGATCATCGCACTAACGGAGGAATTTCAGGTATGTCACCAGAAGAGAAAACCTTATCACCCACATTCTAACAAGACAGTGGAGGCATTCAACAAAGTTCTTGAAAATGCATTGACCAAGGTTTGAAATTGTCAGCGAAGTGATTGGGACCTATGCATACCTGCAGTATTGTGGGCTTATCGAACGACATGCAAGAAGTTGACGGGACAAACCCCTTTCAAGCTTGTCTATGGTGTGGAAGTCATAGTGCCTATGGAATACATCATGCCTAGTATGCGCATAGCAGCGCTCACAGGTATGACGGATCGTAGAGCCCTGGAAGAGAGGCTCGCACAGTTGGATGAGCTCGAAGAAAAAAGATTTTTCACTGGATTTCACCAGCAGGTCCAAAAGCAGTGCGAAAAGGCATGGAAAGATCGACACATGAAGCTCCACACATTTAAGGTAAATGATCTAGTTTTGTTGTATGATAGTAAGTTTGATCAATTTCTAGGAAAATTCAAGATGCACTACTTAGGGCCTTATGTTATTAAGGATATTACCGACAGAGGAAAGGTACAGTTGGTCAAGTTAAATGGAGAACCCTTCCCAGGAAAGGTAAATGGCAGTCGCTTGAAGCCATACACTAGTGATCTGGCCATGTGACTAAATGAGAGTGGCATAGTCTTAGTGCTCCAGGCAGCAGAAAGGAGGCATGGCACTATAAACTACACTACTCGAGTGGGCGAGCTGCGTGATTGGAAGATGGTGCGAAGCAAGGACGTGTCACTGGGTTTGTGGTAGTTCGGAGGGAGCTGCGCTACCCAGGGATAAATCACGCAGGTCGACCGGAAAGTGACCAGTCATTGTTCATGAAAAGACAACAGAAGTGAGGGGCTGTGAGCACTGTACCCTCCAGGTGATCAATGAATAGAAGATAAACAATGAGTAGATGGCCCTACAAAAGAATGTTGCAACCGCTGTTGAGGCCGAGGTGACCATCCAGAACAATAAGATCCTACAGGTTGTGGAGGAGGCATGTAGAATGGTCCTAGAATTGATCATTCCAGAGGAGGAGCTAGTTGAGGTTCGCATCCGCAAATTGGCCACAGGGGTACACAACACTCGGATAGAGATGGCGCAGGTTTAGTTGGAGTTGAACCTATAGATTACAGAGCTCCAGTTGAGGGCTCAACATTCAACACTGCTAGAGGTAAAGGAATAGTGAGCAGCCGTTGTCACAGAAGCGGTTGCGGAAATGGAGAGTGTAGTAGCAGACTACACACAGTTGTTCGAACTATCGTTTGAGGTCCTGACTGGCTTGCAGGAGGAGCTAAACATCCAGAGGCTGGAAACAGAAGAAGGTGAACTCCAACAATGCTATGATGAAGTTAAGGGCACAGTGTGAACCGTCACGCTGACATAGAGGTTAGCCAAGCTGTTGAAGGAACAAGTGGACGCAGCACTGCACAAGGAAACAGTATTGATGGCGCAACTAAAGCCCTGGCTGGAGGAAGCTTATGCAGTCACAGGAAACATTGAAGGCAAGCTTGTGACTCTGCAAGCAACGGAACAACAGCTTCAGGCTTACAACGCAGGGGCAGTAACCGAGAAGACAGTCAAAGATGCGAAGCAGGCAAAAGCTCAATGCACAGCCGAAGTTGCAGTCATCAAGGTCGATCTGGACGGGCTTTGCGAAAATATCTTCACGCCTACCGAGTGACTCGAGGGCGAGTAATGATGTTTGTGTTGGGCGCCTGTTGGGAGCGGGATCCCCCAAGGGCGGTTTTGGGGCTAAAAGCCCATGTTTAAGTCAAATTTTTGTAATATTATTGTAAATACTCTGCATTCTGTGGTCGTGGAGCAAGAAAGTGTTATGTGTCACAAAGGGTAGTCTACCCTTAGTTTTTTAAAGCAAAGTCGGTTGTAAGAGATCTACCCATGGTCTGCGGACCATGGGATTGTATAAAAATAGCTAAGCTCTAATTAGTTAGAGGCATCGAACATGTAATTGAGTCATAGCTTTAGAGCAAGAATTCTAAGTCTTGGGTTGTAGCGTAGGTAAAGGCTTTGCATCTGAGTCCACAAAGGCCTAAGGTAGAAGTCCGCAGTTGAGTGCGCGGACCCCTGCAGCTATGTGCGTAGGGTGGAAAAAGTCTATAAACACTTGGGAAATATTAATAAAAGGAGTTATTCTTCCATTTCTATGTATTTGTTATGTTGATGGGTTTGGATATTTTTTGTATGAATTTCCTTTATTATGCTTATATGATGCACGAATGAATATAGTTACATTAAATGATTAAACGCAATTATGAATATCTGATTTCGCGGTGATAACTTTAAGTATTCAGCAAGATAAGAAAGTCACTTAGGGTAATTGAGGAATCTGCATGGTGCGCTGCGAAAGTACCTGGGTGATAGGTTGGGACTGCGCGAAGGTCGATCATATACTTTCACGAAGGTACTGAAAGTTGGAATAGAGGGTTTGTCTTACAAGCCCTAGATCGAGATCACCTGCACAAAGTTCGGGATAGGAGAGACAAAACGACATCACAACCTTCTCATGGTGCAAAAACTTGGTTCCAACATCCCCGCATACTGCTTCGGGTGAGACTTTGGTCCGCACTCCGCAGGCTGATGCCGAAAGGGCCAGTAGTGTAGGGATTTGTTTGGCTAAATAACATTGAACCTGGGTCAGGCCCCCTCAATATAACAAGAGCCTCCCCTGTGTTCACCATAGCTATAACTGGGCTCTCCACAACTCAACTAGCCACAGCCATTTTCAGGTTGGCTTGAGATTCCAGCCACTATGTCCCATTGATGTGGTCATGCCATTTGCAGCTACTCAGGTAGATTCGACTCATGTCCAGTCTAAAACAGATAAGGCAAACATCTTCTTTGAGTACATCCAACATATCGCCCAGCAATTCCATGACATTTTGGAGAAATCAAATGCCAAGTACAATAAGCGACATGATCAACATCGAGTGCCACACAAGTTTTAGGTGGGTGACAAAGTTTGGTTGCATTTGCAAAAGGAACGCCTTATCAAAGCCGATTGGAAACTCAGACCACTTCAATATGGTCCTTACACCATTACCAAGGTTGTGGTAGATAATGCATTCGATCTCAGTATTCACCCATTCCTTCGCCTGCATCCAGTGTTCAATGTGGACCGCCTTTAGCCATACTTTCAACCATTACTAGACACATCCGACATTGTAGAACAGATCACACCAACAGAATTAAATCCAGATTGCATGGAACAAGCTGCAACTGATCAGATCATGGACACGCCGATCAAGCACACTTGCCAGCAGAAGATCCAATTGTAACAAGTTGTCAAAGCAGACCATCTCCTTCAACAAGGCAAGTGGCTCACCAAGGACCAAGTTTAGCAGAAGTTTCCTCATCTCATGGAGGAACTCAACGCAATGGGTACCATTGCTTCTTAAGGGGGGAGGAATGATCTGGGTGGATATTGGTGGCCACCCGCCAATTCCACTTGGACCCCCACCATTGTTTCTTTCATTTTTTCAGTTTCCTTATTTGTACCACAATTTACTATTTTTGGTAGTTTTTCGGGTCGTGAACTTTCAGAGCCATTTTGAGGCCCTAAACGACATTTTGTATGTTACTCATCCAAAATTTGTAGTCCTCGAATATATATTTCTAAGAAGGTATTGTGCACGTCAAACGAATATCGTATGCCAAAGTTACAACCCCGGGAAGTTGATGTACCAATTTACCCAAAATGGGGCCCATAGTTTGGCGCTTCATCTCCTAGGGTTAGGGCTTTGGATGTTTAGGGTTTTCCATTATTTCTCAACAATAAATAGGCCTTCGAGCCTCATTGTAAGACAGTTTAAAGGCATGTAGCCACCACATCTATCCTCAGAGATAAGCTACCATCACCCGAGCTAGTTTATTTCCATTTCTATTTGTAAGCATATTTCAGTATTTTACATTAATGAAATTAACTATTATTTATGTTGTATCTCTGTATTTATGGTTATCTCTATAATTTTTTGTGTTCATGTTTAAATCTAAATCATAGGGAGATGGGGAATTGTCTGTGTCTCAGGGCAAGTATGCCAACAAGATACTTGAGAGATTCCGCATGGAGAGCAGCAAACCCATGGAGACTCCTCTACCAGGTAACTAGAGGAAGGAGGATGCTACTTCAGGGGAAGTAAGGAAGCTATTTTTTATAGGAATCTTGTGGGTTCACTCATGTACTTGGTGAACACATGACCGGACATGTGCTATGCAGTTAACCAACTTAGTCAAGCGATGGTTAGGCCTACCAAGTTGTATTGGAAGAGTGCAAAGCATGTGTTGAGATACCTCAGGGACACTTCTTAGTATGGATTATGGTATAGATGGATAAAGGGAGTGAAGCTTCAAGGTTTCACCGATGCTGATTGGGTAGGGAATCCACCCGATAGGAAGAGCACATCAAGAGGGATCTTCAATATTGGGTCAGTGGCAATTTCTTGGTATAGCAGGAAACAGAGATCAGTTGCACTCAGTTCGGTAGAGGCAGAGTACATGGCTACGAGTCAGGAAACATGTGAGGCCATCTAGATGAGGAGGATCCTGGTTGGTTTGTTCGATTAGTAAATGGATTCAACTGTGACTTAATGCGATAATC
Organism: Pinus taeda; assembly: GCA_000404065.3. NCBI lineage: Eukaryota > Viridiplantae > Streptophyta > Pinopsida > Pinales > Pinaceae > Pinus > Pinus taeda. The sequence goes on from APFE031363634.1 coordinate 30,931, forward strand.
AGAGTTGTATCAAACTCTCTGAAAATCTTGTTTTTCATGATCTGTCCAAGTATATTGATATATGATATCATCATCTCAGATATTGTGTATAGGCGGATTATGTTGTTATAGTACACTCCTATGTAAGAGCAAGATGCTGACATTTTGACAAAGGCGTTGTCAAGATGTAGATTCGATTTTTATAGAGACAAAATCCGGGTAGCTAATAATCCCTTTCTTATTGAGAGGGAATGTTGAGAAATGACAACAAGAAATTCTAGTTTAATTTTCCCTTGAATTAAACTGAGAATTAAAATCGAATTCTATTCTCATGGCAACTTGTAAATAGTTAATTAAGTTTAATTAACTTAATTAGCTTAGGAATTTTGAGTTGGAAGTCTTTTTGTAGTCATGTATATGTTATCCGTAAATTTTAGGGGTCCATTATGAGTTTAAATTGAGTTGGAAATTATATCACTCAATTTAATGAGTTAAGTTCGGTTAAATTAGTTCCAAACTATTTGTGGAACTAATAGAGAGTTAACAGTCAATTGGTGCACTAGTGCATCCTCAAGTGTCGCTCTAGTTAACTGAATATTCCCTCATTAGAAACTCATGCATGTCAATTCTGAGAAAGACCCAATTGAGACGAGAGTGCAAAGACAGTGCACTATCAGTTGTATTATTTATTGGAGCATGAATATCATGCATGCATCAGAGATTGATCCTATGTTTGGATTGCGCAGTTTAGCAAGCATGAATTCCCTTTAAATATGGGTTATTCATCCTAGGAATTACACAAGAGATTAGGAGCTTGGAGAGGTGTAGAATTGGCTAAGTATTGGCCAAGAGCTAGCTTGTGAGCTAAGAGAGTTGAGCATACTTGTGCAGAATTGTTCTAGTGAGAACAAGTTTTGTATCTTCAATCATATTTCTGATATATGCAATACAGATAGCGGGGTTTTGAGCAGTGGCTTTCCCTAGATACATCTTGTCTTATGTGTCATTGATTTATCTTCTTCTTTTTCATATTATTTTCATCGATCTATTGTCTTCCGCTAGTTGAAAGTAGAAGTAGATTCTTGTCCTGTGTTTTAGTACATTGCATGAGCTTGTGAATCTACAGGATTTTCTATAGACAGGGTCCTTAAACTATTGGAGGAGAAACAATTATATGAAAAAACCTTCAAATGTTTCTTTGGAGTACAGAAGGTGGAATATCTGGGTCATATTGTATCTCGTGAGGGTGTTAAGGTAGACCCTAACAAAATTAAATCCATTAAGGAATGGAAAATCCCCACATCCATAAAGCATCTACAAGGATTTCTCGGGTTGACAGGGTATTATCGTAAGTTTGTTAAGAATTATGGGAGAATAGTTGCACCTCTAACAACATTACTGAACAAAGATACATTTTCTTGGACTCGAGAAGCAACTAAGGCCTTTGAACATCTTAAAGAGGCAATGTTCCAAGCACCGGTCTTAGCTACACCAAACTTCAAAAAAACATTTATTGTGCAATGTGATGCCTCATGAAATGGAATTGGTGTTGTTTTAATGCAAGAAGGCAGACCCATTGCTTTTGAAGGTCATCCAATCAAAGGAAAGTATTTACACAAAGCTATTTATGAGAAGGAAATGTTGGCAATACTACATGCACTTAAGAAATGGCGACCTTACCTAATAGGAAGACACTTCAAGGTAAAAATGAATCATGATAATCTTAAATGATTTTTAGAACAAAGATTATCTTCTAAAGAGTAGCAAAAATGGGTCACAAAGATGTTGGGTTATGACTTTGAAATCATCTAAAAAACGGAAGCAAAATGTTGTTGCAGATGCACTCTCAAGAAAGGATGAGGATGTGGAAGCATTGCTTTGTGCCCTTTCTATTATCCAACTAGATTGGATAACCGAAGCAAGGGATGAATGGAAGAATGACAAAGAATTTTGGGCACTCATTCAAAAGTTGCAACAAGATCCCAGTACATCTTATACAACATTAGCTAGAAAAATGATTCATTATGGTACAAAGATCGCTTATACCTTTGTAAGAATTCCCAACTCAAGCAAAATATTCTTCTGGAATTGCACACCTCTCCCTTAGGAGAACACTCAGGATTTTTAAAAAATTACCATAGGGTTCAGAAGGAATTTTTTTGGGATGGCCTTAAATCTGATATTCAAAAGTTTGTCACAGAATGTTTGGTTTGCAAACAAAATAAAGTTGAGACAAATAAGACTTTGGGTCTGTTACAACCTTTACCCATTCCAAGTCAATGTTGGGAGGAGGTTTCAATGGATTTTATCATAGGTATACCCAAGTCCGAAGGAAAGATCATCATCATGGTGGTAGTTGATAGACTTACCAAGTATGTACGCTTTTGTGCATTATCTCATCCATTTAATGCTAATACATTTGCTACTGCATTTATGGAAACAATTCAAAAGCTACATGGAAACCCAAAGATTATTGTTAGTGACAAAGATTCCATTTCACTGGAAATTTTTAGACGGGATTACTTTCTTGTCTAGGAACTCAATTAGTTCATAGTTCATCTTATCATCCTCAATCTAATGAGCAAACTGAGATAGTGAACAAATGTTTGGAAGGGTATCTTTGTTGCTTTGTATTTGATAAACAGACACAATGGCTCAAGTGGTTACCTCTGGCAGAAAGGTGGTATAACACTTCCTTCCATATTGCAGCAAAATGACCCCATTTATGGCACTTTATGGATATCATCCACCGTCCATCACATCATATTTAATAGAAAACTATAGCGTTATGTTGAAGCCTCAAAAATCGTTGCTACAACATGGGGGAAAACTACCCAGTCCGAACCTTGGTTAGCAACTCCTTTTCTGTTTGGTGTAGTGGCTCCGATTGGGAATAATGGGACCAGTTTCCCAAAAGATATTTTGATAGTGTTGATGGGGTGATATATGATGTAAAGGGGGAATGATTAAGCTAAGTGTAATCTAATCTAAATTATTTAAACACATGCATATACCCTAGTTTGAACACTATTAAACTATAACTATGCCCAGGAATAAAGTAATGTATGCAATCTACAATAATTTCCTATAGCAATTGGTAATAAAGATCATTCAACTGAAATAAGAAGTAAAATCATTTAACAATAATCATTTTGGATAAATAGTTAGCCAAAACAATTGTGAAAGATATATCACATATAGAATCATTCATATATTCAGCATCAAATTAAAGCCAACACCATACAAAATTGCAATAATGCTAACAGAAATTCAAATTTTCATACATAAAACAATTTGAAGAAAATTTATTTCCTGATACATAAATAAAACATAATCATAAGATAAAAGTACCATATATGATAAGTTATGCTCATGTGTTTCAGCAATATCAACCTAATTCGAATCAATCCAACATCATCTAAGAGTGCAAAAGTGAAATTTCAGTAGAGCATGCCAAATATTCAAAAGAAAATAGATATTGTTCCATTCATTCCACCAGAACCTCCTCAAAGGTACAAAAGTGCATGTTTTGAAGAATGTTTCTGATAAAATTTCTGGACCCCTCTCTAAATGCATGAGACGGGTTTAAATACTAAACTATAGGTCCTAAAATAGATTATTACAAAAAATAGCTGAGGAGTTTTAAATGACCTTCCTCAGATTATGCTAAATAAAAATAAAATATAAATCAAACAAAGTGACTAACTCCTTTGCATTCAATCCTTAAGATCACAGATATCTGTCATTGGCCTGAGCTACGTCAGTTGGCTGATCGAAGATTTCAACTGTCCAGTAAATATAGCGCCCGTCAGTGCTGGCACTATTTCTTGTGTGGAGTTAGTTAGGCATCGCAAGTACATCCACTGGCTGTAAGGTTTGACTAAGAATTGCCAATATGCTTCCCATTTTAACTTGCTCATTTGTCTAATCACCTCCTCCCTTTCCTTTGCCGCCTGACTCCACTGCTGCTCTAGTTGTTTGGCATTTGGAAGAAATCCTGGTATAGATTCTGCAACCAGGTTGGTGTCATGTAGATTTTTGTTAATGGCTTCAATCATGTTGTTTGTTGTCGCTGCTACGACCGTCGTTTCCCTTTCTGCTTACTTGAGCCGAGAATCCCAGTCTGCAAATAGAATTTCTTTATGCAATTCCTCCAGTTTCAGAAAATCAGCCTTCCTCCCATCTTCTCATTCTTGCCAGGGGATAAAGTCAGAAATCCTTTGATGGATTTCATCATACTCAAGCCTCATGTCAACGACTTGGCTTGTTAGCTTATCAATTATCTCGCAATAAGGACTTATTTGCGAGATTTTTTGGCATAGAACTTCCTTTTGCTGCATTAGTTGGGAGTTAAGGCTGAGTGCTTCTTTTACAAACTGATTAATTTGTGAACTGTCTTTATACTTATCTGTCATAGCTTGAATCCGCCCGTCTTTTTCTGCCAGGTTGGCTTGATGTTGTATTTGCATCTGTTCAAACTCCTACTGAAGCTTGGCTATTTGCAACTCTGCTTGTTGGTTAGATTTTTCTTACTCTAATTGTTGTTCCAAAAGAAGAATATTTTGTTCCTTTTCTCTCAGCAACAATTGGACCTCTATCGCTTTATCAATATTTGTCATGGCATAGGCTCCTGCAAATTACGACAGTCTCGTAAGGTTTTCAGATGGGTCCATGGGCGAATCTTTCCAGACAATGTCCATTACTTCATTGTTGGGAGTGGTAATAGCTGCAACATCTACCTTTCTTTTCTTCCTCTGCCTTTTGATGATAGCTTTGTGGGTAGGGTTATAAAACACATCTAATGGAGGAATTTCATCAGTTCTCAAAATAATTTTAGAAGTGGGAGTGGCAGGAATGAGCTCCACATCCTGAGTGCTTACAGTTTTCTCCACTATAATTTCTTGAATTTATTTGTGTTGTGGAGTCTGTATCTCAGATGTTTGTTCCTTTGTATGGAGCTTCTTATTAAAATTCTCCCATTATTTTTCTAAATCAACAACTGGGGATTTTTCCAACTAAGTGAAAGTAGAGTGAATTTCATCTTGTTTCTTTGCTGAGGTTTGCTCGGATGCTTTCTATGTATTTTCGGTTGTGTCCCTTTCGGATTCTCAGTTTTTATTGCCCCCATTTTAAGATTGTTGTTGTGAGTGCTCTGACTCACGAGTGGACTTCTCCTAGGACTCTACTTCAGAATCTTCTTTATAATTTTCTCTGGAGATTTCCTCTAAGCTTACAGGTCCAATGGGACCTTCAATAATCTTCTATCCCTATATTCACGGAAGGCTCTAAGGTTATCTGGGGCAAAAAATATTGATTCCATATGCGTCACTTCCGAAAACATATATTTTTGTAGGAAGAGATCATCGAAGGCGTCTTCCTCATGGGTGAATGATTTCACTTTCACCATAGTAGTGAAGTCTCTGGCAGTGCGATTTGGCTCATATTGTCTTCCTTGGAATGTAGTTAATTTCAGAGATTTCATAATCTCTTCTTCTTTGCATGCATGTCCAAAATCATGTAGTGCAAGTGCATGACATTGCAACAGAAATATAGTCCAAATGGCCTTTTTTTGTTCCTTCAATCCTTTGCCTAGCCCACCTTCCCCTGCTGTTTGGTAGGTTATCTCCCTAGCCATTAACTTCTTGGGGACATAGTATGGGAGGACATGCAATGAAGGAATGCTCCCAAATACTCTAATATATGTAAATGTCTCCCCACAAACCATCTGGCTACAGGTAGGATATCTACTTCAGCTTCTCTAGAAAGGGACATTTATTTTGTAGACTTGTTTATGATAGGCAGCATAACTCCTTGACAAATTTTGTAGAAATGGGGGTGAAACTGAGACTCCCACATACTCTTATGATATATATGGATAGGAAGTGGGTCTTGCATGGTCCACTTCCATCCCATGATAGGAAATTTGGAGCCAAAACAGATTGCATCCATTACATAGGAACTCATGAAAATGGAGGGTAAACCCTTGAAGAGATACTCCTCTTTCTCCTATACTCCATTATAGCTTTCACCAAATTATCAGAAAAAATTTTGGCCTAATTCATTATTTTTGTGTTTACAGCTGCATCTTTTAATGGAAGCCATTCCAGGGAAAATTTGGTACTATCGGGCTTGCCGAACATTCTACATAGCATGGTTGCTGCAAAACTATGAGGGGGAGAGATAGATGTTGTAGAATACATACCCGTACTATCCTTTTTTATCTTGCCTTCATTTTCTGTCCAGGTCCGTGTGACGTCTGTTGGGTCTTCATTCTCCTTAGCAAATTTATCAAGGAATCAATTATTGTAGAGATTTTGTGGCTCTGGTAAATTGTACATAAGTCGCAGGCTATCTGGTGAAAAAGATCCCATAACCTCCTACCTGCTATTCTTGAATTCTCTATCCGAGACTTCCACTAATCAATTATCCACTTAACCATATCTGTATATGGAATTATCTTTGGTCTTGCGGCTATGCAGTGTAGAAATGAGTATGTTGTCTCGAAGAAGGAGGCATCGGAGGAAACATGACCATCAGTTGTGGCCTTTTTTACTAGAGGTCTTGGTTTCTCCTCTTCTAATAAATCATACATGGCCTCCCATGTTGAGGTTCCTCCATCTTTGCTACATGTAGTGTCAGAGAATAGAGGGATCATTTCTGATATTTCAGATGCGCCTACCTTTCCCCTCCATTACTCCCAGCGACTCTTGTTGTGGATCGTTCCTGAAAATGGAGCGAAGAAGAAGCTATCGGATAGACACAAGTAAAAATGAACATAAGAATGAATGATACAGATAACTTTGAAAAGGTGACAAGAAAGGAGTTTTTATTAAAGGCAAGTGAGAAGATATCGTATCACGTTGAACCGCTTTTCAAACGTAAATGCCATTAACCCGTACTATATTCCAATTAATGGTTCCTTATCCCTAGCTTTATTGCTCATTAATGTTTTGCATCGTAAGTCAGGAAAGAAACTTATTAGGGTGGCGAGCTTTTTAACTGCGAAAATGTCGCAATCACAATATTGCAAATCGCATTATCGTATTTCATGTGTGCGCTTTCTTTAACATTCCTTTGGTTTCTGCGAGATGTGAAATGCGAGACATTCTTTATTATTTTTCAAAGCATGGCTTATTTGGTAGGATTTTCTTTGTAAAGCCCTTTTCATTGAGGAGCAGACTTGAGTGTTTATTATAACATAGTTGGCAATTGGATATGGGCTTCCATTGCATTTCGCAATATCGCATGGTTGGTAAGGTTTCGGACCTTTCCTAAGGGTTTCCAATGCGATGTGATAAGGGTGACCGTGTCATCGCAATATTGCATATCACATGGTTAAAGATACTTTGTGAGGGTGTGCCCTTTGTAAGTGGTGATATGCAATGTCGTCCTTATTTTAATAAGAAATACCTTAGGACTTAGTTCAAATGAAAAAGTCTAATAGTTTCGAGGTTAAGCGCAGTAATCCCTTTTGATCGCTTTTCGCGAGTTTGGGTTGTTAAGAGGGCTTTTGACACATTTTATCATGTGATATGTGAAAATGCGAGCATTTTCTAGCTTTTCAAAGGGTTTCATCTTAATATCTTGCTTTATTCCAAAAATAACAATAAAAATGCCTAAATGCTAAATTTATTTTTTGGAAGGATTTTTTAAGGGTCCCCATTTATTAAAATAATATTAGCTATTATTTTAACAGATGGGGGGTTGTTGAATGGCATAAAAATAGGCGATTCGCTGGAAGAGCCAGTTATCTCTGATATTTTTTTGAAATATCTAAAAACTTCCAAAATAAAGGTAGTTTAAAAAATAAAAATACATGAAATATAAGATAAGTAACATTACTCTGAATAATAAAAACATCTACATAACTATCATCCTTTTGATCATGATTTTCAATATGAAAGTTGTTTTGTCTACATCAGTCATTACTTGGTTTTAAAGATAAAAGAAAGGGGTCTCTCACAAATCAGCTTTTAGGTGTACTCAGTTGTCATAGGTAGAGCCTCTGCTATCAGCAGGCATCCATAGCCTCGACAGGGTTACCTTTTAACCAGCAATGATTCAATATCCCATCTAGATAAGAGTGCAATTTTTTAAAGATAAGTTCAAATTTATATACTTGTTATTCTTTTCATTTTTTTTCTAAACAATTCTCTTTTCTTTAAAATTTTCATTTTATTCCTTAAAGGCCATTGTCTTGGTTTGGTGACCAAAATTGAAAATGCCATTCACTAGTTGTAACTTAGCTAAAAAAGTTCGCTCTTGATGAGACCCGTTGTCTTTTGATTGATACAATCTCAAGTCATTACCATGTTTTCATATGCAATATTGGTAATGTCAACTAGTTATTTCCCTATGATCATGGTAAGTTGACTCTTGATGAGACCTATTATCCTTTAAGTTTGAGCATATTTTAGAATTACACTCTAAAAAATGAAAGCTTACTAGATGGAGAGAATCATTGACTCCTTAAGAGTTTCTGGATGACAACTGCAGAGTTAAAGATGCCTTTCTGTAGAGAGACTTTGCTTTGTTATAGATACTTTTCTTAATTGATGGTAGAGAAAATGTTTCTTTATAAAATCGAGGTTTATCAAAGGACAAATAATTTCAGCAGAGAACAAGCAATTTCAGAGTAATAGAACTTAACCCATGTTTCAAATGTGAAAATCATCTTCTTAACAATCTCTACTTATACATGCGAAAATTCAAAATATAAAAGAGACTATTTTTTTGTAAAGTCGAAAGTAAATGCTACTCAACTTTATTTTTTGTAAAAAGTAAAGGCAATAATATACAAGGAATAGAAGAGGTCATCTCCTATGAAAAGTATTTCTTTAGGATCTTCCCATTAACAGGTAGAGATTCTCTCTTGCCTGATAAATCTTGCAATGAAAAGGTTGATGGGCCTATTTGTTCCACTATTTGAAACATGCCAAGCCACATTCGTTGGACCTTGGTATGCTTACCTTTTTCCTCGTGTGCTTTATCCCATTTCAATACCAAGTCTTTGAGCTGAAAGGATTTTGAACTTACAGAATTTGCATCAAAGGAAGATTTGACTAACTATTGATGATGCATGTCTGTAATTTTGGCCTTTTTCCCTTTCTTCTTCGAGCTTAAGGATTTGTAATTGTCTCACTTGCATATAAGAGGAAGGAGTTTCTTCAATAAATTGAACTAGGGCTAGAGAGGAAATAGCTACATTTGTAGGGAGGACATATTCTTTCCCATACACCAAATTAAAAGGAGAAGTGCCTACTGAGGCCTTCTGTGTTATTCAATTTGCCCAAAGAGCAAATATTAAAGATTTATGCCAATTTTTTTTACTTTGATCAATGGTTCATTTAATAATCCTTATGAGATTTTTGTTTGTAGATTCGGCTAAGACATTTCCTTGCGGATAATAGTTAGCAGAGTATTTGAGTTTAAAAGCTATTTTAAGAGCAAATTCTGTCATAGCATTTCCTGAAAAATAAGATGCATTATCAAACATAAGGGCAGATGGAAGACCAAATCTGGTAATAATAAACTGATCAATGAATCCAATGATGTTTCCAGAATTGGCTACCTTAAGTTGAATTGCTTCCAACCATTTTGTGAAGTAATCGATCGTTGTAAGGATGTATCTATGCTTCTTAGAGGAGTGACAAGCGATCTCACATATTATGTCCAGTCCCCATTGTTCAAATGGTTGTTCAATGTTGATTGGCTACAATGGTAATGCGGGTTTCCTTTGTCTACCAAAAACTGTTTGAAAAGCTTTACATTTCCTTACATAATTGTGTGTATCCTTGAATAAGGTTGGCCAATAATAGCCAGCATGCAGGATTTTATGTGCAGTTGTGTCCCCTCCAAAATGTATACCAACTGGTCCATCATGTAGTTCCTGCAAAACCTTTTCTACCTAAGATTTTTCAAGACATCTAAGCAAAATAGAATCATAATTTATTCTAAATAACACATTTTTGATGATTTGGTATTGTATAGCTTTTATCCTCAAAGCCCTTTCTCTTTTGTAACTTAGTTTTGTAGGGGCATACCCATTTCTTAAATAAAATATGATATCAGCATATTTGGATTCAGTGTCATTAAGACTTACCTCGTATACTTGTATATCATCGCCTGAATCTTGTAGCGTTGATAAGTTGGATTCTCCTGCTAACATTCTACAAAAACCTTGACCTTTTACAATTTTAGCTAGTCTGATTTCAAAGTCATACTCTTGTAGTGTCGTTACCCAATTTTCCCTTTTCTCACTTACATCCCTTTGTATTAATAGATTTCTCACTGCTGAGAATGGGACTACTACCTTGGTGTGGGTTTTGAGGAGAAAGGGTCTGAAATTCTTTATTGATTTGAAAACAACAAAAGCTTGTTTTTCAACATCTGAATAGTTCCATTCAACCCCCTGTAGATTTGAGCTAAAGAAAGAAATTGGTGCTTCAGCTTTATCATCATTGACCTATGTTAATATAGCTGCATATGATTTCTCAGAAGCAAAAGTATATAAAATGAAATGATTAGAAAATTTTGGGATTGCTAATGAGAGAGCATTTATGATTGCTTGTTTAATCAGATTAAAGGCTTCATGCTTTGTATGTCCCCATTTAAAAAGGGATTTTTTCTTAATCATGGATTGAAGAGGTAAAACAATTCATGAAAAGTGAGGGACAAATATTTTGACAAAATTTATGAACTAGGAAAGATTGCATGGATTTTTTGTTATGAGGTAAAGGAATTTCAGAAATTTCTCTAATTCTATTAGGGTCATTGTGAATCCCTTCTTTGGACAATGAATCTGAGTTCTCCTTCACTCAACACAAAGAAAAATTTCTTGGGATTAAGAGAAATTTTGTACCTCTGACAACGCTCAAAGATTTGTCTTAAATCTTTCAGATGATTATTGCACTTTTTTTAGTATACAGTTATATCATCTAAATAGATTACCACTGATTTTTTTACCAGTCCTTTGAAAGTTATGTCCATGGCTCTTTGAAATGTTGTACCAGCATTGATTAATCCAAATGGAATCTTCTGATAGGCATAGGTGCCCCATTTGGTTCTAAATTTAGTCTTTAGCTGGTCATTTGGATATACTAGAATCTGATTATAACTTGAAAATCCATCGAGGAAAGACATTAGTGATGAGCCTGCAACTGATTGCAATATCTATTCCATAGGAGGCAACGGAAAGTTGTCCTTCTGACAAGCTTTGTTGAGATTGTGGAAGTCTATACATATTCAAATATCACCATTCTTTTTTCTGATTAGGACAAGGTTGGATACCCACCTAGAATGTCTGACAGGGAAAATAATATTGGCTTTCAGCAGTTTATTCAATTCAGATTTAATCTGATTTCTAAATTGGGATGAATCTTTCTCAATTTATGTTGCACAGTTTTTTCATCAAATGTCATGGGGATAGTATGTTGAATTATAGAAGTGTCGTATGTTTTAAGATCTTCGTATTTCCAAGCAAAGACATTCTTATATCTCTTCAACAAATGTATGAAGGCTGATTTTTCATCTAACGTAAGACCGAGGCCTAGATTCATATTTTGAGGTTTAAAGCCAGTTCCAAGATTAACTAATTCAAGCCTCAGAATTGAAATCTGAAGTTTTGAGTTGGTGGATCTTTTGAATATGTCTTTAAGGTCATATAAATCCTCCAGCTTAACCTCAGACTTAAGTATGGCATTCATAGTTTCTTCTTGCTTAAGCTGGTTGTCAAGTTGATCTTCATCAATTATCTGGTCATGATAAGAGCCTTTTGATGTCAAAAAACTTATGATATCTGGATCATTATTAAATACTCGCCAATTGGTGACATTGTCGAGAATAGAAGGCCTAAAAATCAATTCAATAGAAAAGTGATCGAGATTGTAATATCTTGGTGGAATGAGCTTGGAAGCCACATTAGCCAAAAGATCAACTCTTGCATTTTGGAATCTTGGGATAGGGAAAATATTAAATGATGTAAAGTGAGAAGTAAGGTCTTGGACTAATGATTGATCATGTTTCAAATGTTCAGACAAACTGTGTATAGTATTTCTTACCTGTTTTATCACAATTTCTGAATCTCCAAACATTTGAAGATGTTTGATGTTAAGGTCGATGGCTTTATACAAACCTTGAACTAATGCTTCATATCCAGTAGTGTTGTTTGTGCAATCAAATTCAAGTTTGCATGTTAACATAGTTTTTCCCCTTCTGGGCTAACTAATATGCATCTTTCTCCTGCTCCATCGTTGGATTTAGATCCATCAAAAAATAATTTCCAAAATAAATAGCTAACTACATGTTTATCTACAAAATTTATACACTTAGAAGCATATGATTGAGAAAAAAATTCAACTTGCAATACAACAGAATTCTCCAAGAAAGGTGAAGTATTTGCATTGAAATTTCCTAGAAATGATTCGACTGAGCAGTTTCCGATGATATTACTGCTATACGCAACTGGTTCATTCTCTCCTTCTAGTTCTATAACAATATACTTTTGATGTTTTTCATGATCAACCCTTATTTGATTTGGTTTGCCATTATAGGGATGTTAGGAAACCAGCTCACAAAAAGATAGAAAAGATAGGTCAACGCCTTAGAATTTAGCCTCTTCGAGGGGGAAACCTCCTTTACATTACACAAATTAACAATTCTTGGATGATACAAATGACTAAACCTCCCTTCTATATATAGGAGTCTAAAGGGTCACGATATAATTAAGCCGAGCTAACAGTAATAACATAAGGGTACAAAAATAACAATAGTGGGTTTCTATGGGGAACACTAATAACAATATGGGTACAATAGGGGCACAATAATAACAATAAGGGATACAATGACAATAGTAATGGGGGAATCACTAGTATTATAGGGACCTAACATGCCCCTCTCCTTCCGAAAAGCGTTGTCCTCAATGTTTGAGAAGTTCTGGATGCTTCTGTATAAAATTCTCATCCTCCCATGTGGAATCTTCAGTGGATAAGTTCTTCCACTTGATGAGATACTCTGAAATTGATCGATTTCGTAGTTGTCGAGTTCTTGTTTCTGTGACTGCTTCCGGTTCCAA
>APFE031363639.1:0-35109 GCA_000404065.3 Pinus taeda
TCTTCTATCTCATCCAATCGTTCGCTCAAGTATGAGTCTAACCATGTGAAAATGTGATATGAAGTCAAACATGGGAAGACACTATCTGATTACCAACCAATGATGTAAGCTGTTAACAGATGCAAGAGAAATCACTGATAATGATAATGACTCTCAAGGTACTACAGTACATTCTACATGGTGTGAATATATGTTTTGATGTCGAACACCATTAGTCTTTTGGTCGAAGGCCTGTGATATCAACCTATCTCTGGAAGCAAGAAACTTGCCATTGATGTATGCAAGCCTCAAGGTACTAGAGGGGCGTTTCTAAGTCAACTTCTTGGATAATGTGTTGGTGTCGACAAGAAGCGACTCATCGCAGGAGGGCCTTGATGTATCCCCCATCAATGACATGAAACAAGTGTAATGATTTTAAAGATAGAATGTGACTGACAACACAATGTTCAGGAATGGCGGTCATGAAAATGAAGGTTTATGAGTATTGTAAAGGATGAATTTTACTGAGTGACTTCTCTTAAACATGTCGGTGACACTGAATGAATTAGCAACATTGACCCAAAACCAAAGTGATCAATGGTGTGATTGACCATAGGTATGATAACCATCAAGTAGATAACCCAACCCAAATAGTCACAAAGATGAAGTGAAAGTGTCATGTTCAAGAGTGACTTGATACCATAAAGTGATTTATCCCTTTTCCCATTTTCCCCAGTCATTGCTGACTAGTATCTCTTTATTTTTTAACAAGTTTGAGGAGGATAACATATGCTTGTAGTATAATTCCACCCTTCAGGTGAATCCATCACTATGTGATGTTTTAATGAGCCTAGCGAAGGTGAAACTTGGTCTTGTCATGATGGAAAAGTTTGTCACTATTTGATGTTTTAACGAGTTTAACGACAATGAGAACTCGATCCTTTTCATGTTTAGAGAGTTTGAAAAGGGACAAAAAGAAAACTCCACAAGTTATTTTACGTAAATTTGCCTCTCAAGTCCAAAAAAGCGTAAAATAATACAAGAGAGAACCTGTTGATACAAGACAAGGAACTATGCTCACACACTTTGTTTCATTTTTTAACGAGGTTGACACTATAAAATAACTATCCTCATATTCCTTGTTTCATTTTTTAACGAGCTTGACACAAGACAAGGAACTATGCTCATGATTCCTTGATTACGATCCATAAGAGGTAATGACTTCCAAGAGGTTCTCATCAGATGGAAGAACAATGCTCTGGAAGGGATACATAGCAAGGAATCCATTAGAGATATCTGGTTCCAATGCCCCCAATACATAATGCACAACATAAAGGAATTGATCGTTAGTTGATGTAGGCATGGAACAGGTTGCCACATAATTGACCTATGGTGAGGAAGATGCCAATGGGGCAAAAGGACTATTTAGGGAATATGGTTGACTAGAAGCCATATTTGGACCGGGAAATGAAAGCTAGTCAATGGTGAAAATTCAACCTTCATGCGAGAAACACATCACTTGAAAGAGTGTTGAAACAATAACTCCCATTTCATCAACATAGTCGCGCTCAAGAAGTAAATTGTAATCTAAAGGGCCTAGGACTACCATCACATTGAGATAAACAATTTTTCCTCCCAAAGTAATAGGCAACTGAGGAAGGATCCCTAATGGTTGATTGGTTCCTCTGTTAAATTCCAACAGATTCTGGGTAACAGGCACAAGTGATGGTGAACCGAGCGCCTGCCAAATAGTGGAGGAAAGGATACTCACAAATGCACCTTCATCTATAATAGTGCCAGATATAATAATATTATAAGCCTGTACTATGATCTGGAAAGGCACATAAGAAGGAAGATGACATCCTACCTGTCGATTCCAATCAAAGGAAGTGATTAGACTACTTGGAGGGGGTACCATAAGAACAGGAGAATTACCCCCTTGTGTTACGAGAACAGGAGGATTTTCCTCCTGTCTTGATGGAACATGAGGGTTGCCTCCAAGCTCATTGGAATCTGAAGAAACGAAAAGAACTTGAGTGGTACCATACTCACTCTCTACGGGAAAGGTATGATTAACTGAAGGTGAAATCGGGTCAACTATTTCCTCGACCTGTGATTGGTCAGGTATAGACTCATGGGATTCACATTCAGAGAGAGTGGGTTTGACCAACAATTGATTTGGGTCAGTCACTTCATAAACTAATGAAGGATTAGGGTAGAGTCTCCTGTCAGTAGATGGCAGTCGCTGCAGAGAAGCAGGACGATTATCCAACACTTTTTGGGCTGCATCCAGATAGGGAAAAAGGTGAATGGAGTGATTCCCTTCGCATAACCTACAAGGAAACTTAACTTTACCCTTCTTTCCATGATCTTTACTACCACTAGTTGATAGTGTGTCACCAACATGATCTCCAGAAGTTGATGACACAGGATGATGTGAATGAGTAGACCATTCTTTTAAGATCTAAGGAATACCAAAACAATTTCGAAGAAAGGTCTCCCCTACAAAGTTTGCAAGGATATTGAAGTTTGTGAGGCTTATCGGACGATTTCTCATCAGAAGTTTCATTTGAAGCAATGGTTTCTTGGTTTCCCCCCTCCTGAATTTTCTTGTTCTTGTTCTTCTTATCCACTTGGTTACTAGTGTCAATACTTTCACCAGTTGAAGAGGAAGAACGGGAGGAAGAAACAACTGACGAAGAAGGTAAAGGGTCAACTTTAGGATCAACTGGAGGTTGATTTTGTCCAGTTGTAGGAATATTTAGTTGTGAGGCCAAGGAGGTTCAGAAAAACCATACTGGCAAGCTGATGGTAAGTCCCAGAAGGGACAATGTAGCCATATAAAAAGCACTAATATTTTCGAAAGGAGGAAAAGGACTAGGATTCCCATCATAAGGAATTCCTTGATTAGTGGACTTCAGAGTTGTTTCCATATGTCTCAACCTAAGATCAACTAAGGAGTGCCGTGGAGGATGTTATCCACGGTAAATTAATGCTATTCTAATCAAAATAACATAATAAAACAAAATAGGGATAATCTAGGTGAAAGGATTAACAAGTAACTGTGAACTGCAATATACTGCCTCAGTGGAGCCAAGGACTTAACATACGTGCAGGTAATCTCCTCGAATGCTGTTTTTGGTGTATCACAGTATACAAGGTAGCCAAATTGGTTACCTATGGATGGATAGAAACCTAATGTAGCCCTCCAAAATATACCTGAAAGTACGTAGAGGCCCAATCCGTGTTAGCGCTGTCTAATGCGAAACCGCACAGTGAGAGCATTCCTTTATAATTTTCGTACTATAACACCGCCCTATATACCTGAAAGTATGTGGACGAGCTAAGATATACTTACATATGTGGAATAAGGTATCACACTTGGAATGTATCATAGACCATTAGTGACAACTGCTATGTTTAACGATGCTGGAACATGTCTCTAGCCTAGAACCCTAAATGTTATGCGTTAAGTTACAATGCTCCATTAGGTTAATTGAGATAAATTTTAGTTGATCTTGTTTAAAAGTTTTCCTTTCAGGTTCACTGCATGATGTTTCTGAAACTCCTAGAATGCAACTATGATGAGAAACATTCTTTTCATTTGATTTAAACAATTAAAACCGTAACTAGAAGGGATAGAGCAATCAGAATATTTAAACAAAGAGCATAGAGCACATCTAATGCAACTTTCCCTATACCATTCCTACAAGAACGCACAAACTTCTAAATGCATAATGCATGTTTTTATTTTCATTCCTTTAATGTTTAGATGAACATAAGGAAAATAAATGCACAAATGATCAATCAATGCTTTTCACAAGAAACAGAGACTTTACGACAGTTTCTTTTTCAAAGAAATGAAGACTTTACGACAATTATTTTTTAGAAAAGACTAATCGTTGTAAGCTAACTTTGATAATGAATTGATAAGGATAAATAAATCTCTTAAGAAACACTAAACAATCAAGGTCAAAGGAGGGATGGGAGAAGAAATGAAAATTGATTTCAGAACCATAGAAAACATTGATCTTTCAGCAAATAACATCAGAAGCAAATTTGAAAAAAACCAAGCAAAAGATGGGTTTTTTGGCTTGAGAGTGATCAAAGCATCCCTGAGTGGGAGACAGTGCACTGTAGTGCACTGTCTCTAAGCTAAGGTTGCTTTGCAGCGCACTGGTGCCAAAGAGCCCAATTAGGTGACATTTAAGCACACCTTTTAACCAAAAAAAAAACTTCAAGATGATTGAAAAGAGATCAATGAAGTCAAGTAAAGTATACTAGGATGTAATATGATAAGGGTAAACTACCAGGAATGACAGTCATTCCCAGTATGGTTGCCAATTTGTTATATGGAATTTGTACCTATGGATACGTACATTTTCCCTAAGTGGGTAGTTACACTTAGAACAACAAAAAGAAAGTGGTTTAACCTTTTCCTATAATATATAGATGAGATGAAGGGACTTACTTGTGATCTTTCTCGTCCTTCAATCTCCTTTGAATTTCTCCCGTCGCTCTTGCTTGAACCAAATTTACTCAATTAGTACTTGTCAACAGAAACAGAAGACAACAACGATCAAAGCATACGATCTATGTACTATAAACAAATGGAATCGACAACATTTAAAAAAAATGCATCATAGATATGAACAAGAATATGGGAAAAGGAACAAACAAATTTATTGATGTAGAAGGAGGATTTACACCAATGTAGCTCGATCTCGTGTCACTCATCCAGCTTCAGTTCAAACCCTCATCACACCAAAATCACATCAATCCAGCAACATAACATTACTTGACATGAACTCAAATCTCAAACCAACAATGTTTCTCTACAATCTTAAAATTCCAGCCTCTGATCACTATGATGAGTGGTCAATTTATAGGGAAATGCAAGTGGTTTTGTGATAAATTGCGCATTGAATGGTTTTCCAAAATTGGAGTTAGTTTCCATGGAGAAAGGGATGAGAGGATAGAGGGACAATTCATCCATAGCCTATCCAAATTCGACTTCATAGGATGAGATAAGATCTGGGCATCCTTCTAGAATGCTCTAGAATCAAGGAATATTCCTAGAATCCTATGCCAATTTCGCTCATTCTTGTCCCAGCGCAGGTCAAAGTGGTCCTAAGTGTAGGCCTGAATGGGTATACCTGCTTTGCAGCATATTTACCCCTGACCAAACCTGTGCTGGTGTCCCAAGGAGGCATTTCAGCAGGGTTTTAAGCTAGGAAATTTTCATGGATGAAAGCATTCAATTTGATGAATTGTCTAGGGCATGTAGAAATTGAATTAGGGTTTGATGAGCCCTAATTGTACTGATATGAATGTCGGGAGTGATGTGCCCAAATAGAACTGTAATAACGAGGCATTGAGTGCATGTGGCAGACAACTTGCCCCAACTAGCATTTGATTGTTCCACAAGCAAGAAGATGGACCCATCGAGACAACTCATTCTTGAGGCCTTACCCTGGAGGAAATAAAAAGGAGCAAGGGGTAAAGCTATGAGGTGACTAGGAGTAGGGATGTAGTGGAATTTGTGGCAGGGATGAGAATCAATGGGAGAAGGTGCAAGGTGGGCCCACGAGACACATAATCCTATAGGGAAGACCTCAAAAGATCGTAAAATACACATTAGAGGAGCGACAGGGTAAAAGGTGCTAGGGGAAATTGTTTAGCACCAGGACTCGATTCTGCAGGTGCATTGTGACCAAAGGCACAAAAGTTAAATGTTGGTGAATAATCCCTCAAGGCTATAGTGAAGAAAGAAACCCATGAGCTATTGCATGATGGATTTTCGACGCATTTTAATTTTTCTATAACTAAGGGCCCTAAAGATAAATATAGTGAAAAGTGCAGGTAGTTAAAGCATTTATGGGGATATGTTTAACAACATTGAACCAATTAACAACTATTTTGCATACATAGTTTGAATGCACATGTTGGGTTAATAAAGACAATGGTGGCTGTAGAGTTTGTTGGACTAAGGAAACAAGTGCCACAACTTGCATAAATAATTTAATGGGCCCGGTTCAAATGGAACAACCATCCCTAGTCTTCCTTATGCAACATGAAAAGTTAAATGAAAGGAACACTCAGGTGCCCATTCCTTGAATTAATAAAGTTGCAGTGGTCGAGAAGTTGTATAAAGAACAGTGATATTGCTTCCCATTCGCATTTTTACTAAGAGTTAATTCTCAGTACGGGGGAGCACTCTAAAGGTCAATAACATAATTGATTCAGGTGCAGAGGTAAGTATTTAGATGTGTTAGCAAAATGGAGATCATACTTGTGCTAGAGGTTGAGTGAACTAGTCCCATACACAAGCTGTTAATTGAAGACCAATGTGCCATAATATGCATTGAATGCGGTGGTTGATGAGATGACAGGGTGGTGTTGTGTACTAAATATGTGGAGAAAAAAATGGCTAAAAAAAATTAAGTTGTAGGGGAATTTTGACTATGTTTGTAGAGTTTGGAGTGCGAGGGGTTGTAAGTAATCAAGTGTGAGCATAAGGGTTATGGTGGCCGAGAGCTGATAGCCATGCTGAGAAAGTGAGGGTCGAGACTACAACTGATTGAGTAGTGAACTGTACAGTGAAAAGAAGGATTGCTGAGCAAAGAGAAATGTGCTATGTGGAACAACTAACCAAGTTTTATATTTCTGTGCATTTGTATAGTCCACTTTTTTCATAGTCTGAAAATTGTATGAAAAGTAGAATAGTTGGCTAGAGTAGGTGGCGGCCTACATTCATAAGAGGTCGGTTCCTCTTTGAAAGTAGTGACTTGCTATCTTAAAGGGGGTTGAGGCCTCTTGTGAGTGGTTGCTCACAAACAACTTGATGTAATTAAGTAGGAGCTTAAATTACATCATAATAAAAAACAAATTGGTGGTTTTCTCCCTCCGGGTTTCCACGTAAAAATACTTGTGTCAATATGTGCACACTACTCAATTGATGGATGTTATGTTCATGTGAATGATTTACATTGTTGTTTATGTAATGTCTTAATAATGCTCACATAAGTAATTTCCAAGAGTGAAAGGAAATTTAGAATTGAGTTTAAGATTTAAAAACCTCACTAATTATTGATTCACCCCCCTTAGTAATTCCTTATTCCACCCCAACTAGCTCTAGAACCCTCTCGCATTTTCAAACCATCAAAATATAAAGTCAAAATGTTAGCAACAATAGGGTTAGTTCCTATGATAGTACTATTTACATACAAAATTCATGAGCACTAGTTGGATTACAAGAATCAAGTTCCAATTGTGTATCTGGTGGTACAGGGGATGGCTGCACAAGATAACATCCATGGTCAACTTATAATTTTTTTTTTCCAAAAATTACTTGAGCATATCTACTTGGATCATTTTTGAGCTTCAAGTGTTGTGACGATATGATTCATGAAAGGTTCACTCTCAACTCTGATTTGATTATTATTTCCCTTACTGACCAATCAATAGAAAAGTATCCTTGCAAATTTCTTGAGCAATCTATACTTAAAAGAAAGCCATAAGCTTATGGAATGTCCACAATGATAATATCAATACATTGGTGAACTCAATGATATAATGATTATTGGAACCAAGATCAGTATTGAGAGGGGGGGCGAGTGAATCAATAGTGATAACGATTTCACAACAATTAAATTTTTTCTCCAGTAAATTAATCAATTTATCACTTAAAAAATAAGCATTAAATTTGAACATGCAACTTCAAATAGAATCATCACATTAGATCCATAATATATTAAATGAACATTCACAATAAGACACAAATTATCACATCACATAGGAACACATGATATCTAGTGGAAACCCCACCTTGGGGCAAAACCACCCTTGTTATTGCTGCGCTGCTCAAGATATTTTATTATCTATTAAGAAAATCATTACATAGAGAGTACAATATGGAAATTATCTTAAAGGAACTATTATCTCCATCTATGACTCTACAAACACCCATATAATAAACAAGCCTTTCCCAAGACCCATTGGACTTATGAAGAAATCTTTTCTCAATACTTGTTTTGCCAGAGCACCCACCCTAATTCTCTATGTGCTTCACCTTTCATGCATTTTCAAACTGGAACACTTGAGCTGCTCAACATGAAAATCATAACAACAATATCCTCATATCACAGAATCAAAACACAAAACATCAATGAATGAATCAACTCAAATCATAGCCCTCTCTCTCATCCTTAACTCACATGGAACCAATACATTTTATGCAAATAAACTAGATGTAGAAACTCAACATGCAATACATAACTTCCATATGAAAACCTGAGACACTACTGCAACCAATCCATCACAATCATATAAAATTAAATAATAATTCTACCCCTGCAATCATAAATGCATTAGCAAAATCCATTGTAGCCTTGTCACATAATAATAGTCTTCAACCATGCATACTTCTGTCTTTGCTACAACTATACCTCCATGCACATTATACTTCAACAAATTCACACTCCTCACCTATGGATCTACAAAACACTATGACACTTTCTCACATAAGAGAACCAACAAAATGAGCAACCTTTCTCCACATATTTGTAATTTCTGCAGATGATTAAATCAATTAATTCCAATTCTGTAGTGGATCTCTGTTCATATGCTGAAAGTGGTTTGGTTCAATGATGCTTGACTCAATCTATCCACTAACTTAATTCACTAATGAATATTATTTTTAAAACATCTTCTAGAAGTCCAATTACATTTTTCCGACCTTTACATGACGAGTCCTAAACAAGAGAAGCTGGAAAAACAAATAAACACCTGATGAGATCGAGGAATGCAAAGGCATTTTTGTGAAAAGCCTCGGTCGCTCCCAAAAAACAGGATCCATTCGAATGGAACTCCTCAATCTCTCCCATAGGTGTACAAGCCAATGAATGAAGCTTTTCAGTCACTCCCACAGGCTTGGCTCCATGCGATTGTGGCAGAGGATGACTTAAAACAAATTTCCTTTGCTCAAATTTTGCCGAAACTTACTCCACTGATTGAAAACCTTTGTAATACCTCATGAAGCCATTGTATCCTTTGCAACACTCCAACATGTCATTGTAACAACTCCATCATCATCATAAGTCAAACTAGGTTGACATGAATTCCATCCATTAGCTACTCCAACACTTAAGCCATCAAACTTCACCATAGCTACTCTAACATCTACATCCATCAATGACAGACCCTACAAATGATCATACAACTATTATATCAATATCTCATGCCATCATGTTGAGATCAATTCCAACCATCAACACTACATCAAAACATCAATGCCACATCACAACATCAATGCAACCTCCAACACCAATGCTACTAGGTTGACATCAATGCCAACCAAACAACTGATCCATAATGCCAACAATATCCTCCTTTGGAATTGATGGAAACCCCATCTAAACCAACCAAATGGTCACTCCCCCTTTGACATCAATGGAAAAGGGTCTATCTCATCCAATAAGGCGTAAATGAATAAACACTACTCCCCTTGAACGCTAGTTGTGTCTCAACAAGCAACAATAACTATGAACATCAAAACAGCATGGACCATAATCATAATGCATCAACAGAAAACAAAATTCCTCCTGGAAACATGACATAAAACAATAGAAATAATGGTTCTCTCTCTCTCCCCTGAAGTAGCAACATTAATCTCAAGGAATAACACCATCTAGATTAATAAAAATTTCAAGGCTCAAACAATAGCAGTATACTGTGGCTCTCAGCAACAACAATACAAACATCAGCCACAACACATCATATGTAGAAGCAACAAAAATAATCAACAACTACATTATCACCACTCTTAAACAACGCAACAACACTCTCTCCATCAACATCACCAGCAACAATAACAAAATAATTGATCACCATCATAAAGCAAGACTACACTACATCCATTAGTAATAACATAGTGCAAACAATGACAATAACATCATGCCATGTAATAACATATCACAACTGACAATAATAGCAACAAAGAATATGATGACCATCATCCAATATGATTTGAGCATTAACACATAATTTCCTCCCAGTGACAAGCAGGAGGCTACTCCAAAAGAACCAAGGACTATGACTAAAAAACATTGCAATGAAAGAACAAGAATTCATAATCCTACTACATGGATACAAGAATGATAGACTGTGACTGTACAATGCTTCATCAAAGCTGAAATATGACTCCTCACATATACATGAACATCAATCATATGAGTCTACCAATGACCTAAGAGTGATACACGATGTTACATGGCTACAAAATAATTCTGAAAGCCCTCACATGATTGCAAAAACATATCATCTACCAGCTAATATAAGGTTGAGAAAAATCTCATGATGCTCGCTCTCAAACAATCTTGACTCATGATGATACATACAATCCATTTCATGGATCACTCAATCAACACAATGAAGATAAGCAGTGAAAATACAAGTCTTTGATCCAATGGTGATCAAAAGTAAATAGTTGCAAGCCAAAAAGAGTGTGCACATCTCTCTCCAAATATTTTCCAGAGCATGCCCTGAACTAGAAATATGAAACACTAATAGTTAGCATCCCCAACAACACAAGCATTCATGAATGAACTATAGAAACAACTGTCTATTCACATATAGAAATAAGTAGCAAAACACTACTAGCCATCCATATGAATGAATCAACACTATAACCTCCAACTGAATAGCATGAAATAACATGCCTCTAATAATTAGGCAACTATCATATATATGCCATCAACACAACCTTGTTTTTTACGACATCAAAAAAAAATATACATGATGGGAAATAATCTGATCTGAAAACAATAATGCAACAACAACATATGCAAGTAATCCTCAAATACAATCAACAATAGTAACCATGCAACCATGCTTCTGTAGCATGACCTCTAGGCATAATATGATCATCAACGAAGTAAGAAATATGCAATACAAACTTCATCCACACTCTCTAGATATAATATGTGCACAAACAAGCACAATCCTCGTCATCATTAACAAATATATGTGACAGCCTTCAAGGTGATATCCTTATGACAATATGGTATGCAAATAGGATACATGGCCTCATGATAATGCAACGTAAGATATATGAATCATGTGAATACACACACAATGGACTTTCAAACATGCTTGAACTATACTGAATGATGTAATAATTTTCTTCAAACAACTCACAAAAATAGACCAACTACTTCCTAATACACATGCATGTATCAATGGCCCTTCCTCATTTGAAAAATGACTCTTTAATGAAGTACAAGAGTGAGGGTTTCAATGAGAGTAACATTATTCTCACAAACTATAACCGAAATTCCCATGGAATACATAGTATCATGCATGGCATAAGTGTTATACATGCAAATCATAAAGCCAAATCAAACTCCCCCTAAGCATATGCCATCTTTCCATCAACAAGTGTTGCTTGCTGCATGAAATTCTATTAGTGTGCATAGAAAAATAATCTTCTCACAACATGGATGAAACTATCAACAATCATGAGATAAAAGGATAATATTATATGCAATTCATCAACCTTGTTGGTAACCCATTGGACTCATGCGCTCTCCTTCTATGCCTCATACTGATCTTGTGGACCTAAAATGAATAGATGCATGAGACTGCAATTTTCTCTTTTTAGTCACATGCAGCTATCAAGTTTGGCTTCTCATGAAGCCATCTCCTATTGTGCACAAGATAAAGGTCTACTCCCCCTAAGTATAATATCATTTTTCAAACCAAAACATTCTTCTTTGATGTCCTTTGAAGAGATATTTCTTTGTAGCTCATCTTTTCTCCTCTATACCTTCTTTGTATTCAATGGTGGGCTTGCTTTTTTTTTGGCTTGATCTTGTCATATCTGCAAGCTACAACTTTATGGCCATATTTTCCACACTTGAAACAATGATTATCCAACAAAATTTGTTTTCTTGCAAAAAAATTACATTCTCCAGCACAATGACCAAATGGATTGTAAGAAAAATAACACCCATAAAATAAATATGGATACCTTGTGTTTTGATTTTCTAGACCATGAATGCTTGGATGATTTCTTACCTCCTTGAACTACTACATGTTGTGATTGTGGTCTTCTTTTCTATGCTTCTGGTGATAATTTATTTTATTCTTTTGCTTCCTTTGATGATGTTGCTTCCTAGAACCTTGATTGACTTTAGAGGTGGTGGAATTTTGGTTGCCTACCACTTGGATTTCCTCCACTTTCTCTTTTTATTTCACAAGGCATGATTCTTCTTTAAAGCCCAATCCAATTTTAATAAGTGGATATTTTTGACCGGTGAAGATTTCATCCAAAACTTTGGTGCTTTTCTCCAACTTTTGATACTGAGATAGCTGATTATTTTCCTTTTCAAGCTCACATCTCAACAATGCTATTTCCTTTTCTAGGCTTGCACAATATGCTTCTCAATTTTGGAATTTATTTGACAGATTATCATTTTCCTTGAGATAAAATTGGATCAGATACTGCTATGAATGTGGAGTCATTTTTATCATTCTCTTTTTCTTCAAGAATGCAATGGGGTCTTTCAATAATTTCAGAATCTTGAACCCTTTCTCTTCCATACAAAATATGTAGCTTATCCATAGTGTCTTTTGCAGTCTTGTAGTGTCTCACTTTTGCTATCTTGATTTGACAATCCCTCCAAAATTTTCTTCTTGGCTTCCTCATTAAACTCATCTTGTGTACCATATTCAATTGAGACCAAAATATCCACATCAAGAGTTAAAAGAAATGCTTCAAATTTTACCTTCCAAAGTATATACTCTAGTCCATCTAGAAAAGGAACTCCATCTACTGCAAATATTCCTTGGTTACCCATGATCTACCTTCCAGTGGTAAAGCTGCACTAGAAGGAACCATGCTCTGATACAAATTGTTGGAACTAGGATCACTATTGAGAGAGGGGGGGCGGGGTGAATCAAGAGTGATAAAAATTTCGCAACAATTACACCTTTTCTCCAGTAAATTAATCAATTAATCATTTAACAAATAAACATCAGACCCAAACATGCAACTTCAACTAGAATCATCACATGAGAGCCATAAAATATTAAATGAACATTCACAATGGGAAAAAAATCATCGCATCACATAGGAACACATGATATCTGGTGTAAAACCCCCCTCCGGGGCAAAAACCACTCTTGTTGCTGCTACACTGCTCAATATATATTCTATTATCTATTAAGAAAATCATTACATAGAGAGTACAATATGAAAACTATCTGAAACGAACTATGATCTCCATCTACGAATTTATAGACACCCATCTGATCAACAATACTTGCCCAACACCCAATGGAATTATGAAGAAATTTGTTCTCATTACTTGTTTTGCCGGAGCACCCACCCCATTTCTCTATGCAGTTCACTTTTCCTGGATTTTCAATCTGGAACAATTGAGTTGCTCAACATGAACATCACAACAACAATATCTTCATAGAACATAATCAAAACAAAAAACATCAATGAATGAATCAACTCAAATCAGAGCCCTCTCTCTCATCCTCAACTCACATGGCCTCAATAAATTTTCTGCAAATAAACTAGATGTAAAAACTCAACAATCTGATACATAAATTCCATATGAAAACATGAGACACTACTGCAACCAATCTATCACAATCATATAAACTCAAATAATAATTCTAGCCCTCCAATCAAAAAAGAATTAGCAAAATCCATTGTAGTCCTATCACATAATCATAGTCTTCATCCATGCATACTTCTGTCTCTTCTACAACTATACCTCCATGCACATTTTCCTTCAACAAATTCACACTCCTCATCAATGGCTCTCCAAAACACTATGAAACTTTCTCATAGAAGAGAACCAACAAAATGAGCAACCTTTCTCCACATATTTGTAATTTTTGAAGATGATTAAATCAGTTAATTCCAAATATGTTGAAAGTGGTTTGGTTCAATGCTCCTTGACTCATTATAGCCACTAAATTCATTTACTAAAGAATATTCATTTTAAAACATATCCAATGACCTTTTTCCAACCTTTACATGATGAGTGCCGAACAAGACAAGTCAAAAAAACAAATAAACACCAGATGAGCGCAAGGAATGTAGAGGAATTTTTGTGAAAAGCCTCAGTCACTCCCACAACATAGGATCCATGTGTCTAGAACTTCTCCTTTTTTCCCATAGGCCTGAAAGCCAACGATTGAAGATTTTCAACCTGGTGAGCACCAGTATTGCAACAAAAATGCTACAACTCCCGGGCTGCCTACTTTACTCTTATCAACAGGGTAGTTCGTAACAAAATTGGAAGCAACGACACTGTATGCACAAGTACTAGTTCTTACTGCAAGCTGTCACTTGGTCAGCTAGCGCAAGATCACTAGGAGCTCAAGCCAACTTCTATGGATTCCAGAAGAAGATCTATATGTGATGAAAGAAAGGAAAGTTTACTCTACAAAGGCTATTCTAATTGTAGGAAGGAAAAAGACTGAAATGTAAAGTAAGCCTAGCAAACCCTACTTAACCAACTATTGATGCCTCAAAAATTGCTGCATCAACATCGCGGAAAACCACCCGGTCCGGACCTTAAAGCAGCTCCTTTTCCGTTTGGTGTGGTAGCTCCGACTGGATATAATGGGAGCAATTTCCCAATGATATATAAGTGGGATGGATAAGTGATTGATTTATAGTATCTAATGGGAATGATGAATGATCTATTCTAAAATGCAACAATATAAAAGTAACTAATCTATCCTGGGAAGTCTTTCTCCTAGTGCAATTTTTGATGGTTCTTATTGACAAGTAAACATATAGATGATTTACTCATAAATAAAAATATTTATTCATATGATAATTACTTTGTTCAAGTAGTTGAACAAAGTAATAATTAAAACATTATCGCACTAACTGTTATATATTACTGACACACATATATATGAAAGATAACAACTCTTAAACATTCAATAGTGATAATTCAAAGAATTGATGTAAGAATGTATACATATATCAATAATAGCAAAATAAGTAAATGCTAATTCACATAAAAGCATAAAGAAAAAATATAGATAGTAGTACCGTATGCATTTGAATCTCCTCCGATATGAATCACATTTGGATCCTGCAATAGTGCATATCACATAAAAATCATTCTTTATCGAAACTCTGAATTCAGGTCTAGTTTTTATAAAAATAAATATATCAGAATCATAGTAGTGCAACTTTCAATCCAAGTCTCAATACAAAAATTTGAGGACCCTTTCTAAAAACATGAAAGGGTCTATAAATACTACTTAAAATAACAAACTATGAAAGAAATATGCTATGTGTTGGTATAACCAAATCACAAAAACATGAAAATCATCTTGAAAAGGCATGCTGCAGTCAGTCAAAAAGGGTTCACTGTATTCGCTGATCATCTTGTGATTGGAGCTGACAAATGGCAAGCATCGGCTGAAGTTCTGGTGGATGACTCATGCGTGAGTGTAACTGAGCGGTGTATGTGGCATCATTAAGTTCAGGAATTATGTGGCCAATGGCATCGGTGAGGCATTTCATTGTTGTTCGCTAACTATATGGTTTGACAAGGAAAACCCAAAAGGTTTCCCATGTTAAACTTTGAATACCTACGATCAAATTTTCCCTCTGCTCCAGTTCTTGTTTCCACATCTGTTCTAATGCTTTTATTGATGGAATTTTTCCTGGAGAACACTCTGTTATTAAATTTGATAAGTACATACTGTTATTAATTAATTCAACCAGGTTGTTTGTTGCTGATCTGCATCTTGATGTTGCTCTTTCAACCTTCATTAACTAAGATTTCCATTAAGTAAATAGAATTTATTTATGCAATTCCTAGATTTGTGGTAGATTAGCAGCTTTTCCCTCTTTAGACTCTTGTCATGAGAAAAAATTTGTTAATCTTTCATTTGCTTTTTCCAAGTCCAGTCTCGCATCTACTGATTTGTCAACCATGGATGATGAAATTTCACATAGAGGAAGAACCAGTGAGATATTATGACATAATAGGTTCAACTGCCTAGACAATGCCCTGGTAATTTGTAGAGCCTCCGATTTGAATTCTCCCACTTGGGGATATTCCTTGAATCTTTCTATCTGAACTGTTAGTTGAGAAATTTGTTCTTCCTTCAATTTTCTCAGCTGTTAATTAAATAACTGCAACTTACTCAATGCTTGGGATAACTCCCGTTTCTTATGAATTGCTTGCTCATCAATCCTCTACTTTTCTTTGATCAATTGCTCATTCAACTGATCATTTATATGCTTTTGGATTGCTAATTATTGTTCAATCTATTCAATCTTCTGTTGTTTCTCCTGTGCCTGTGTTTCTAGCAAACTGATTGCTTGGTCTTTTTCTTTTAATAAATTACTAACCTCCGATGCTTTATCCATTGTGGCCGTTGTGTATGGTCTAGCATACTGAGAAAGTTTGGTGAGATCATCAGAGGGATTAACTTCCTCTCTCCATGCCACATTCATCATTTCCATTTGTGAAGTCAAAAGAGGAAAGTGACCAATTTTCCTCTTTTTCCTTTATCTTTTGATTACATCCCTGTGCTTAGGGCTGTAGAAGACATCTAATGGTGGTATTTATTCTATGTGTAAAACAATTTCATCGGAGGGATTTTCAAGGATTATTTCTACGCCCTTATGGATCATGGGTAGGCCGCTTGTTCCTTCAGTCAGATCCATGTTGATTACTGACTTCTGAGTAGTCGTCACTTCAGGTGTACTAAATCCTTGAATGCTTTTAGTATTACTAATGATGGAATCAAATTGCTGCCATTCCTTGATTAGTTTAGGATCAACATAAATGTTTGAATCATGGGGTTCACTACTTGTTCCTTGTCTCTGCTCCTTCTCTGGAAAATTTTCCTTTTCAGGAACCTTCTCCACTACAAGAGTATTATCGACAGCTTGCTGTTTACTTTGAATTTGTGACTGAACTGTTGGGGTTGTAGCTAATAGATCCAAAGGTAGAGTTTGCAACCTCTGGGCTCTGAGCCTATTGAATTTTTCTATTCTGTCTTCTCCATATTTGATACTGGCCAATCCTTTAACCCGATAAAATATTTCAGCTGAAGCAAACAAATCATCAAAGTCATTTTCTTCATGATCAAACCTGGTAAGTTTAGCTTGAGAAGTAACGTTATAGGCAACCTTCCTTGGGTCATATTGCCTATTTGGGATGGTTGCAAGATTTAGCATATGAATCTTCTTTGCCTCTTTCTCTCCATGCTTATAATCATGTAAGATAAAAATTCCATGCTGAAGGGGGAATCTAGGCCACATATGTTTCTTGGAATCCCTCAGGGTTTTTGACATTCCTTCAATTGTTATCGGATATGCTAATTTTCGGGCTAACAATTTATCAAGAACATATAGAGGAAGAACATGAGGTTTCGTAAGACTGCCAAACAACCTTACATAAGTAAATTTCTCCTGTCCAAAACTAGCTACCCACTGCTGTTAGGTCAATTGCTGCTTCCTGAGAGATCCTAGGGGTAGGTTTATTGAAGATAGAATAGTATACAGGTAGGACAAAACCATTGCAATTTTATACAAGTGATTCTTATAGTGGGCCATCCACAACTGTTTGTGATAGATATGAATAGGATTAGGATCTTGGGAAGTCCACTTCCATCCAAGTATGGGGTATTCATAATTAAAACAAATGATTTCAAGAATATATGCACTGTAGTAAAAAGGAGGAATGGTCCGGGAAGTTGCATGCATTTTCCTTCTGAATTCTAGTATGTCAGTGGCTATTCTATCAGATAGAATATTTGACCAATCCATAACATAACTGTGAATCGCAGCTTCCATTAACGGGACCATATCTATAGTAAATTTTGCAGAATCATGTAGTCCCCATAGTCTACACATCATAGCGCCAACATAGTAATAAGGAGAGGCTAATGAGTCCACAGAGTACTTACCCATTGACTCATGCTTGTGTTTATTCGGAAAATGCCTCCATTGTCTAAACGGTTCTGATTCCAAGTCATTTTATTTTGAAAATGCTTCTAGGAATGCCTTGTTATAGCGCTTCTTGGGCGGAGGTAGATGGTACATTTGCCTGAGATCTTTAGGTTTAAATGACCAGAATATTCTTCCATCAACCGTGGAAAATGTTCTGTCTGAAGTTGGGATTTTCTCGACGACCCATCTAACCACATCAATGTAGGGCAAAATTTTGGCCTGTGCTGCTATCCTGTGAAGGTATGAACATGCCAGTTCTTTGAGAGTTCCTTCTGATTTGGTGGTGGAATCATCTATGGCTTCCTCTTCTAGTTCTTCGATCTCTTTTGCTTCTATCAAATTATAGATACTTTCCCAGCTCGCATTTCCCAGACCGAGGCATGTTGTATCTGATATTAGTCCCTTTTTCTTGGCTCTGGTTCTTTAACTACAGGAGGTGCCTCGGGCTTCCTAAATTTCTTCCCCATCTTCTCTAGATTCATGAGTTCAAAGAAACTCTGCACATACAATTACAAACCGTAACACAGAGATATTGCCGTTGAAAGCCAATATGAAAATGAATGGAATTAAGGCAATTAACGTATGATAAGTCGGATGCAATTAAGAACCAACACGAGTGAAATCCTTGAAGGATTCACTCTTAATTGTGAAATTAATAACCATTCAAGCCACCAATCGTAATGAATAAATACCATAAATACCTGTCACATCGATCATATATGAATGATTATCTCAAGTGTGTCTTTGGATTCCCCCGATTGACGATCGACAATAAATCGCAAATCGCAGTGGAGAGTTTCAAAAGGGTACGACTTCATCACTTGAGACACATATCTCCGATTGCGATAAAGTGAAACTATAATAAGGCGGGATATGTTTTTATTGAATAGGTTTGATTTATTAATTTTAAACAACTTATGCATGCAAACCATTTTCACGAATGCTTTATTCTTGAGATGCGTGCCTTATTTATTAGTCGTAAACGGGGTTTCAACTTGTTCTTTAGCTCTTTGCCATATGATACCTTCGATTGCCGATTGCAATTACCTTTATCGGATCAGAGGATTTGATGAGGACCTTTTTTATGTGTATCCCTTTATCATTGTGATACGTGATCTTTGATCGCTTTATCGCAATGTAGAATTATTTATGATGTTTTTCAAAGGAACACTTCATACTTTATTCAAAAGACTTTACAAAATGAATTACTTACATCGGGCCTTTTGATAAAGGTTTTTCTCATAATGAGGTTAATACCAGTTTTATTTATCAAATCACAAATCTCACTAAGTTTATTTAAAAAGGGACCCATTTCTTATTAAAACTTTTGTGTAAAAGTTTTTTAGAAATCGGGGGTTTTTGTACAACACAACACCAACTAATCCTACTTTTGCAGAAAGCACTATGAAAACCATGAAATGAATGCCATTACCTACTCAAGGAAGTAAACAACATCTACTGAAGCTATTTCTAGAAGTAAATGAGCAAAACACATCTTTTTGGATTTTTATGTGAAATTGTCATGCATGTAATTTATTTGTCTGTGAATGTGGTAGTGATTAGGTGGCGATGGAAGGTGGTTTTGGGACTTGAGGGGATGTAGGATGGTGTGGATGGGTCCTAGGAGGTCTCAGGTGTCCTTGTGGAGGCTTTTCCTGCAATTGAATTTCAAAAGGAATCCTACAGGAAAATATACAGGAGGCTTTAGGGGATCTACAGGAGGATGCCGAGAGCACTTTTGAAGGTGTGAGAGTGGGTGGAAAGGGTAGCTGAAGGCTGGGATGATGTGTTAAGGCACCTAGGGTTCACCAAGGATCATTAGGAGAGGGAAGGATGGTCGGGAGAGAGGAAGAAATTGTAAGGAAAAACACAGAAAACTAAGGCAGATTTGAGGTTAAATTTGGGTGAACTATAGGGCATAGATCAGGGAGAGAATATGATGGATGATAGGCTGACCTGTTGTGAGAAGAGATTTGCTGCGAAAGAGTTGAAAGTCAAATAATGAAATCAAGCAAGCAAGGAAACTAAGTACATCAAAATAGAATTTTGCATCAAGCAAATCTAAATTATAAGCTATGGAAAGAAATGCTAAAAAGTGCTATAATGAGAGAAAGCATGGAAGAAGACTTATTGCAAAGATAGAAATGAGCATGGTGAAAGAGATCTAAAGCAAAGCATTAACCTCCTAACAAACTGTAACACTAGAAATCCTATGGAGAAGGAAAATCTGTGTTTTTGTGGCAGCAAGAGGGTCTTGGCCTCAGTTCATGGTCCCACAGGGAGGAAAGGAGGCCAAGGCACTATTGCTGGCCTTTTGTATCTTTTATCTACCACTGTTCAACCTGTAATAGAAAACAAAAATGGAAACAACCTTCTAAATCACCAAAAGGAACCTATTCTTAACCCAGAAAGAAATTCATCTAACAACAACTAATTCATAAACTGAAACAATGCATATAAATACAAACAAGAGGAGCTTGGTTACTTGGATTGGGCCTTAACCCAAGAGATTCAGCCCTCCGAGGTAACTCAGTGCTAGCTCAAAAAGGATCTCATCTTTATTATCAAAATAATAATATGATTACATGAAATTGTCAACAAAAGTAAGCTCGAAGTTGAGCAGAGCAAAGCTGCAACAAAAATTCAACAAAAATTCGATCAACTCCTAGTGAGGCCCTAGGCCTCTCTACTTATAAAAATGAAGCTCCCAACAACTTCCTCAAAATTAGGGAGGTTTGGCTCCCAAAACTCGAGATAAACATCAGTTATCCTCCACTTGCTTGGCTGCCTCCTAGTTCATTGATTTGGCTGTTTATGCTCCGAGCTGCATGAAGGAGAATTCGAAGTGGGGAGTAATAAATGAGGGGGATTCCATCCTATAAATCCTCTGCTTTGTCCACTTTGAATTATTGCTGCCAATTGTCCATTAAATCTTTAACTTTATCTTCAAAATTCAACAAAAATATGCATTAAACACATATTGGACTCCATGGCATCATAACCAACCCAACTCACCTCCATAATCATAAATATAATAAAAAAACATGCAATAAGCTAAGAGAATGGTTGATTAAACTATGTTAGGAGGAAAAATGAGCCCATATAATTACCCATTTATGGGGCTCATCCCAACCACTCCCACAGGCTTGGCTCCATGTAGATGTGACAGAGGATGACTGAAAACAACTTTCCTTTGATCATATTCTGCCCAAAATTACTCCACTACTTGAAAACATTATGTAAGACATCAGGAAGCCACAATAGCCTCTGCAACACTCCAAAAATCCACTGTAGAAAATCCATCATCATCACAAGTCAAACTAGGTTGATTTGAATACCGTCCATTAGCTGCTCCAACACTCAAGCCATCAAAATTCACCATAGCTACTCCAACATTAGCAACCATAAATGATAAAACCTGCAACTGATCATACAATCCATCATATGATATCAAAATCTCATGCCATCAGGTTGACATCAATTCCAACCATCAACACTACATCACAACATCAATGCCACATCATAACATCAATGCAACCTCTAACACCAATTCTACTACTTTGACATCAATGCCAACCAATCAAATGAGCCATAATGGAAACAACAATAAATGAATTATAACATTTTTATGCTCACCAATTGCATGTACTAAAAAGATCTATATACTATATGATCCCGACGTCAGTATTTTCCCATTTAGCATTGATTTTATTTGCAACAGATAAAGGCATGACATTTGTAGAGGCACTATAATCTAGAATTTACATTAGATGCATTAATGACTAATCCAAAATCTTTTGCTTATAGACGTGTTAAAGAATTACATGCATAAATTGTATCTTAACATAGAAAAATTAATGTGCACATGAGAGAAGAGGAGAAACACATAAAGCATGAAAGAAGAGAACAAGACTTGATAATGGAGTTCGTCTGACTTGGAATACGTCTCTGGGCCCTGCTTGATCAATGGGGAGACCTTCATTCATTAAGTGGTATGAAAAAGAAGAGTACAAGCATTAGTTACAAAAAGGAGTTTTATACCTCCATACTGAAAAACGACCGAAAAATTCAGAAGTATGATGGAGAAATGGACAACACAATTGCATTCGTGGCGCCAAGAAGTGCTAAAATCATATAAAATTTGTCAAATTCTGACAAAGTGAAAATTCGGCCCTCTTGCAAAATTTTGCCTCGAACTACGTGCACTACCTCCTCTTCCTAGGCGAACTTACAAGTTGTATTTAAGTATAAAATCGCCGGCGGATTTTCCCAAGTTTCAGTCGTGGCACGTTGGTTGGGGATCCGATTAATAGGGAGGAGGTCGGGCGGTCAAATCCCGCCTCCTCTTTTTTTTACATTATAAACTAACCTTTTTTAAAAATAATTTTTTTGGTTGGGTCGGGCCCGCCTTTGGCAGCTCGCCACCATACCTTTCCCTCACTGGCTCCATACATTAATTGGCTGGCAATTCATTTTGTTTAGGGCGTGGTTGGGCCTGCGCCTCAAGGGTCGACCCACCACCCTATATTTAATGCCATGGGTTGTTGGGAGTTCCGTGGTGTGGGGTGGCAGGGTCATGGCCGCCCACCCTGGGTTT
Source organism: Pinus taeda (assembly GCA_000404065.3). Lineage (NCBI taxonomy): Eukaryota > Viridiplantae > Streptophyta > Pinopsida > Pinales > Pinaceae > Pinus > Pinus taeda. The sequence goes on from APFE031363639.1 coordinate 22,587, forward strand.
GTTTATGGTTACAACTATTTTTTGGGAGGGGCCGGGGGTTGTGGCCTGCCCCTCCACCAATATTTTTAATGTTATGTGGTACGGGTTGGGGTGTCAGGGTTGGTGGCCCGCCACCCTTTTTTTTAAGATTTTTTTGTTATATAAAACAATATGCCCATTTTGAAAATTTTAGTTTTGGACCAAAGGAGTTTTTTTAACGAGGCCACGATTTTGCCCAAAATTTGGCCAGAGTTGGTTGGATTCCGTCCACCAGAAAAGTTCAAATTGTGCCTTCATTAATCCTGCCTAGTCATCAAAAGTCAACCCAACTTTGATTGCCTCTATCTCCTTCATCTGGACTCGGATTGGAGTGTCGTTCACACCATTGGAATCAGGGCGATGAGCACTTTGATCTTATGTCAAGTTCATTGCCTTTCCACCACTTTTAATTTTGAGTTTTTTCCATGCCACTGTGTCTAGAAATCCATCTATATCAATCCTCCCCATTGAGGATATTTTGGACCGCCAAAAGCTTTATTAGTTAATTGGAAAGTGAGGGAATTGTTCCTTCAATATTTCTTTTTCTAGCCACTTTTCCTTGCTAGGGTGCATCCCCTTGAAACCAACTCGAAGTATTCCACATCTCGGCATCATGAAGTCTTGGTTCTTCTATCAAGGATGATGTCTTCAGGTAACTCATCGAGATACTCTGGTGCAAATTCATCAACTATAGGAACTGTTCCCACCTCCTCGGTGTCCATAATCAATGGTGGCTCATACAACTTTAAGTTCTCCACATTCACTACCAAGTACATTTGCATATATATCGGCAAATTGAGATGAAAGGCATTGTTTCCACTCTTCTCCAATATGGTGAATGGACCATACAGGATTGGTCATAACTTCTTCCCTTTTCCCTTCATACTGTCCTTGTTGATGTGGAACCACACTTTGTCGCCCACTTGAAATTGATGGTTGACTCGGTGTTTGTCGTGTCGAGCCTTGTATCGAGCTTGACTTTTCTCCAACTACTCATGTATTGCTTGGTGAATCAACTGGATCCACTGAATGAAACGATGCGCTTTGTCCCTGTCATCATGTCCACTAGAGTCGTCTTCCCTTCCAAAGACCATATCAAAAGGGTCTTTTGGCATGTAGCCAGAACATGTCTCAAATGGTGAACAATGCGTAGATGAGTGCACTGCTTGGTTGTAGGAATGCTGCATGTATGGAAGATGCTCATCCTACAACTTAGGATGTTTCCCATAATAGCCTCACAAACCTCCTACCAAATCCATGGACACACTTTCCCATGGATGACTCGGAATAGGGAGTGGTGTGTAGAGCCTGAGTTTTCTATTAGAGGGTTTGGAAACAGAACACATCACACATCACACACCCCTTTACATAGAGAGTCACAATTTTCTTCATATGAGGCCAAAAACAAAATCTTTGTACATGACACAAAGGTTTTTCAATACCAAAATGACCAGACACAAGGGAGGTGTGGGCCTCCCGATTACATGTACCCTTTCTCCTATGGGTATGCACAATTTTCCAAGGTGATACAACAGTTTCCCTTGCAAGTGATAGCTATCCACCTTTGAACCATGGGTTAGTTTTGCATAAATCTCCTTAAAGTCATCATCGTTAGCATATTGTTTAGCATAACTTTCAAAAGATAACGAAGCATAAATAGGAGGGTGAGATAACATATCGACCACTTTGTTGCTAGCGCCCTTCTTATACTTTATTACCAGATGAAACTACTGAAGAAAACCCATCCACGTAAAATGAAGAGATTGATGCAACTTGGTTTGTAACTGAAGATACTGCAAGGGCTGATGATCCATATGGATGACGGTCTCCTTGCTCATTAGGTAGTGTTTCCAATTTTTCACACTCTGGACCAAGGCATATAATTCCTTGTCATAAGTGGGATAGTTTATCACAACCTGAGAGAACTTCTTTGAATGGTAACATATCGGCTTCTTTTGTTGCATCAGTACAACTCACAGGGCATATCCGCTGGCGTCTGTTTTGATCTCGAATGGCTGTTGGAGATGTGGTAAGGCCAAGACCAGTGCGGTGTTGATCTTCTCTTTCAATGTTTCAAAGGACTTCTGCTACTTTCCTCCCCATTGAAAGACTTGCTTTACACTTATCAATGTGTGTACAGGTGCTGCAATAATAGAGAAATTGGCAATAAATCTCCTCCAATATTGTATTGCACCCAAAAAGCTGTGAACCTCGGTTACACTAGTAGGCTTAGGCCAATTTACAGTTGCTTCAACTTTAGAAGGATCAATTTTTAGCTGACCATGACCAACAATATGACCTAGGTAAACCAAAGAGGTTTTCCCAAACTCACACTTTGACAATATTACATAGAGTTTTTCATTTTTCAATACATCAAACACTTTCTTCACATGACATACATGTTCATTCCAACTTTTACTAAAGATAAGAATATCATCTAGATAGACAAGAACAAATTCATCAATGAAAGGCCTAAAGAGATCATTCATGACCCTCATGAAAGTGGCTGGAGAGTTGCAAAGTTCGAATGGCATCACCATCCATTCGAATAACCCCTGTTTGGTCTTGAAGGTGGTTTTCCACACATCCTACTCTGCAATTCATACCTGGTGATAACCAATATGCAAATCCAATTTGGTGAAATATATAGCATTCTTTAACTAATCTAATAAGTCATCAATGAGGGGAAGAGGGTAATGATTTTTCACCGTGATTTTTTTTAGTGATCGACAATCCACGCACATCCTCCATGTGCCATCTTTCTTTGACACTAAGACAATCAGTGAGCCACATGGAGAAGTGCTCGGTCTGATGACCCCTTGGTTCAATAGTTCCTGCACATGGTTTTTGATCTCCTCCATCTCAATGGTCGACATCCTATACATGCCAATATTCGATAAAGGAGTGTCACGCTGTAAATGGATCTCATGTTGGATTTCCCTCTTCGGAGGTAATCCCCTTGGTTCCTGAAACAACTTATCATAGTTATAAATTAATTCACATGATTCCTTTTTATGCACATGATCACAACCCTGGAAAGCATCAGATAATTCTGCATCTTTTCCCCTTACAATCATAAGCATGCAACCCTTACTGGAATTCACCAACCTCTTCATTTGTCTTGCACTTACAAGGATGGCATTGATTTTAGTTTGATGATCCCTTACAATATGTTCTACCCGATATTTTGTGATTTGGTATTTGTTTTCATGACGAAAGAAGATTGCCTTTCTATCATATAGATATGGATTCCCTAACACCATGCCATAGATATCCAATGGTATCACATCAAGTCTTACCTCATCCACTAACTTAGAAGCAATCACAAATTTAACCTTACACTGCTTAGTTACATTCAATTTTGCTTTATCATGTATCCATCCAAGTGGGTAAGGTTTTGGATGTGGTTTGGTTTCCAAGCCTAGCTTCTTTACCAAGGACTCTGAAATTAAGTTTGCTTGGGATCTGATATCAATAGAGTTTCCACTTTTGTATGATTTATGATAACTCTAATATGAAATAGTTCAATTCACTTTCGTTCATTAGGAAGAGACTCATCTATTGAACTAGTGCCTTCATGTGATTTAGAATTAACATGAGGTCTAAGAGTACCTTTTTTTCCCGCTGCTGTGATCAATGCTTCATCTCCGGAATCAAATCCAAGGTCTTACTACACAATTTCCACCGTCTTCTGCTTGCATTTTCCTCCATACTTCTTGGGTCTCTTTTCCAGGTATTGTTTCCAACAATGATTGCCATCATGAACTTCATTTTTGCAGTGATTACAATAAGGTCTTTCTCCTTCATCTTTCTTGGTTGATGCCATCCTCTTCTCCTTTCTTTTTCCTTTCACTTTGGGTTTTCCATTTGGAGGTTTGAAAGGTGGTTTCTTGAAATGATCATCTCTTTCATTTTTACCCCTGTTTTCAAGATGAATTGCCTTCACACTAGTGGAGTCAATAGTAGTTGGTCAAACAAAAATAATGAATGTCTAAGGTAACTATGTAATGATCCAGTATAATTAGTTACTACTTCAGGTGACTCAAGTGCAATGCCCAAATTAAGTGCCTGTTTTCTAAATTCCTTTGTAAATCTTTGAACATCCTAACCTATACCCTGCCTTAAGTATTGCCAATCCATTAAGGCTTTTTGTTTATAACCCAAGGGACAAAATTGTTCCTTTAATGCAGAAATGAACTAGGCCATGAGGAAAGAAGATTACCCACACTCTCATTGCTTCACAATTTTTTCTCCCACCAAACGAGAGCAATGCTATTCAGCCAAAGAGAGGCTAGCTAAATCTTTGCCTTGCCCTCTTCAATATGTTGAACCCTACAACATATTTCAATCTGCCTAATCCAGTTATTAAGATTTTCTTCATTACTTTCACTGTTAAACATGGGAAGAACAAATTTGACATCTAATTTAAAGAAAGGTTTTTTAGATGCATCCTTTGAATTTGTATGATGATGGTGATGAGAGGAAGAAGAAATTCCACTCATGGAAGGAGAAGGAGAGGGCTCTTCTCCACCATTTCCATGCATTGAACCATGTTCTTCTGGATTTCTCTCTTCTGCTTTCTCTAGCCTTGAAAGCAACTGACCAACATTCTCTGCCATTGTATAGAAGGTTTTGCGGAAGTTGCACTCCTCTTCATGACGAGCCTCTTCATCTGCCATGTTTCTCCTTCGATGTGCATGCCCCGCTTCAGGATCGAAAGAATTTAGTTTCCCTTCGCCTCTTCGGAGCCTATTTCTTGTTAGCATACAAACATGCAATTCACATCTAAAAATACCTACTCTGAAACCGCTTGATCCAATAAATTTTGCTTATAAACGTGTTAAAGAATTACATGCATAAATTGTAGCTGAACGTAGAAAACTTAATGTGCACATGAGAGAAGAGGAGAAACACATAAAGCATGAAAGAAGATAACAAGACTTGATAACGGAGTTCGTCCGACTTAGACTACGTCTCTGGGCCCTGCTTGATCAATGGGGAGGCCTTCATTCATTAAGTGGCATGAGAAAGAAGAGTACAAGCATTAGTTACAAAAAGGAGTTTAATACCTCCATACTGAAAAATGGCCAAAAAATATAGAACTTTGATGGAGAAATGGATAACACCATTGCGTTCGTGGCGTCAAGAAGTGCTGAAACCATATAAAATTTATCAAATCCTGACAAAGTGAAAATTCGGCCCTCCTGCAAAATTCTGCCCCAAACTGCGTGCACTGCCTCCTCTTCCTGGGCGCACTAACAAACTGGGTTTAAGTATAAAATCATCAGAATATTTTCCCAAGTTTCTGTTGTAGCACGTTGGTTTGGGATCCAATCAATAGGGAGGATTTCCGGCAATCAAACCCGCCTCCTCACTTTTCACTTACTAAAAACCAACCTTTTTTAAAAATATTTTTTCTGGTTGGCTCGGGCCCGCTTTGGGCACCTTGCCCACCATACCTTCCCCCTACTGGCTCCATGCATTAATTGGCTGGTGAATCATTTTATTTGGGCATGGTTGGTTCCGTGCCTCAAGTGCCGGCCCACCACCCTATATTTAATGCCGTGGGTTGTTGGGAGTTCCATGGTGTGGGGTGGCGGGGTCATGGCTGCCCACCCCAGGTTTGTTTATGGTTACAACCATTCCATGGGAGGGGCCAGGTGTCGTGGCCCGCCCCTCCACCAATATTTTTAATGTTATGTGGTACAGGTTGGGGTGGCGGGGTTGGTGGCGTGCCACCCATTTTTTTAATATTTTTTTTGTTATATAAAACAAATGCCCATTTTAAAAAATTCAATTTTGGACCGAAGGAGTCTTTTTAATAAGGCCACGATTTTTCTCGGAAACTGGCTAGATTTGGATGGATTCCGTCTGCCGGAAAAGTTAAAATTATGCCTTCATTAATCCTCTTTAGTCATCAAAAGTCAATCCAACTTTGACTACCTCTATCTCCTTCATCCGGACTAGGATTGGAGTGCTGTTCACACCATTGGAATCACAACAATGAGCACTTTGATTTGATGTCAAGTTCATCGCCTTTACACCACTTTTAATTTTGAGCTTTTTCCATGCCACTGTGTCTAGAGATCCACCTGGATCAATGACTGATTCAAGAATGGTAGGCAACTTACTGGAGGAGGCTTGAGAAGAAGAAACCATTCTACTTGATGGAGGTTGAGATGCAAATGCTTGGATGATCAACTCACGTTGCCCTTCCAAATTTTCTAGCTCAAATATGGAAATATTAGCACGATCCTTCTTCATGTCTTCAAGAAAATTATAATATATATCTTCATCTTGGTCAGCGTGTGCTTAAGTGGTAGGTGATGTTACTTTATTCGATACCTCAGGAGTGGAAAACTTGTTCTTATTACTTCTAGAAGCATTCTTCTGAGGTTATGTACCTCCAGATTTGTTCTGAGTGCTATGAGTAGGATTACTAGGTGGTAAAATATTTCTAGACAATTTATTCCTCTAGGAAACATTCCTTTCCTTCTCAGATTGTATTTCTTATATCATTTTTGAGGAGGAACATCATCCATTGGGGGCTCACCAATAACTTGTGGTCATTGTTCAAGATAAGATCAAAAGTGAAAATTGAATCACCATCTTCTGTGTTAATTTCCCTTTTCGAGGCTAGTTCATTAGTCTCTTGAGTTTGCTCTTAATGCTCATCCGCTGACAAGCTTTCTATAACTTTGGAAACCACAACATTCATATTATGTTTCCATTGCGGACATGTTTTCCCTGAATGAGCTTGTTGATGAAAAGTAGAGTATTTATCCATGCCCAAGTTCTCAACATTGAATATAACATTAGATCTCTATGAAGACCTAGCCGATTGATTGAAGTTATTCTTAAGAAACAACTTAAAATAATTGTTGTTGGTAGAACCCTCACTTGACTTCATTTTGAGTTTGGATACTTCATTGGTTAAGAACTTCAAGGATTTAGTCAAGCTGTCCATGTAAAAATGATCTTTCTATTTAGTTTTAGTGGAAGAGGCCTGAGACATTTTACTACTGTCTTTAGAGTCTCTAGAATCTTCCAGATTAGCAATGACCCCAATAGAGCTTAAATCCTTTTAAATGACAATTGATTATGCAAAATTAAGAGCAAGGTTTCCTATGTAGCATGATTAACAAAAATGGAAATCTTAGTGGGTAAGGTAGTAGTATAATAATCTTTAGTAATTGAATCGCGAGGTTGCACATCAATGGGTAGCTTATTTAAAATACATGTAAATCTCTTATTAAAATATTTAACCTTTTCTTTATCCCCCATCTTATTGTTTTCAATTTATTTAAGCAACATGGCAAGAGTTTTATCATCAACAAATTTTTCTAAGAATAACTGTTTAAACTCCCTCCAATTATGGATTGAATTTGGTGGAAGACTATGATACAAAATTGATGCTCTACCTTCTAGAGTGTACGGAAATAATATATAATCAACATCATGAAAACTTATCTCTAACATTCGTAGGTGCAAGTAGAAGTAATCAATGTGGACTTAATGTTCACTTTCTTATCCAGATCATACTTTGTAAGCAACTTTCCAGGTGCTTTGGTAAGCAATGAAGATTTCCTAGAAGAGCCAGAGGCCCTTGGGACATCTAATCCAAGTGGTCATTGAACGTGTCTTCATTCTCCTCCTCCTCCTTACTCTATGATTCTGAGGACTCTTATCCTTCACCTTTCAAATTATCATTTATATTTGGTTGCTCGTTGTCTCTAGGCCATTCTTGATCAGAAAATGAAAATCCTCCCCATCTCCTTCTAGATATTCCCCAATAGGTGGTAGAATGTCTCCTTGATGAATGCAATATTCAAGTGAGACAACCAAATCCTCAAGAGTAGAAGTGACCAATTCTCCACTGAAGAGACTAAAACACCACAACGTGTGGTCTCTTTCTTTGATTGCTTATGAGGAAGAATGGATGTAAAAGGAAGTAATCCAAGAGATCTATCAAATCGATGAGTGATAGGACAAACCTGACAGATCTGATCATAAGTAACTTTGTATGCACACTTTATACCTTAGTGAGGGGACTCTACTTTCTTATATATATAAGTTGGAGTTGGACTTAGACAATTACTACCTTGCACAAAAGGTTATTTATGTGAATGTGGTGAATTATCAACCATGAAAAGGCTTCCCTCATTCTAGCTCTAGAGTTGTTGACGGTGATGGATGCCACCAATAATTAGGGGGTCTCCCCGATATGAAGTCCCAACTAGGAATCACATCGCTTGGAGTAGAAGCCCCATCCGAGAAATAAGTCGGACTTCCATATCCTTAATGATTTTCCTTGGGTACAATAAACAACACAAGAGAAAATGTATATACTTTCGAGATAAACAAGTAAATTAGCGTTGTGATGCATTCAATTGAAAATTGTATATTGGTTCTTTCAAGGAATATAAAAGTGGGTCTTTAAGAGAAAAGTGATAGTACTATCCTAGTAAAGACACACATTTATATCTGAAGGAATCATTAGCTATATTGCGAAATAGTTCGCAAAGAAATAATGATCATGAAAATAAGAAACCCACAATTCAAAGATGCATACTAAATCCATGGAATTCTATTTGAGGGTTCAATCTTGGGCCGCGTACCCACGATGAAATTTGAATATTGGGACCTCGCGGACAACGAAAAGTTCCCACATTTGGAGACTATCCAACTTATGAAACAAAGCAAGCAGGGGGTAGTTACAACACTGCAGCCACGGAAATGGTTGCACGGGGTGGAGGAGGCCGGGCTACTCCACCTACTATGGATTCCGCACTTTCACCAAGCACCAATAATGATATTTGTCATCAGGAAACTGCTTTTCCTAGTGCATGAGGGATACTTGTGGCTGGAGGAGCCGATTCCCATTACGGCGGAGTTGATTCATAGGATTTCAAACCTTCCCTGTATGGGAAGGGACCCTGCAGAAATAGCTGGCCAAAGCAGAGACTTGGTGCTCGCATAAGCCATGAAGAAGACATACAAGTTGGAGAAGAAGTAGAGGGGCTATGTCATTACTAGCATTCAAGACAAAGGGGTGCACATAGCCACCCAGCTTATGGCAGGAAAAGTGATGAGAAAATTCCGCGGAAACGAGGTACCAGCAACGGTCATTGCGCTGGCTGAACAATGCACCGAGGGGGTACAATTCAACTGGGCGCAGTTCCTCTGTGAGGAGTTCTTAAAGAACTGCAAGGAGGCTCAGAAGCAGGGTAAGACCTTCCAATACACATGGTTTCTCTTATCCATCTTATTGGTTGCAGGGGAATTGTCGGAGGATAGTCAGTTTCCTCCCCTTGACCAGGACTTGCCAGAGGCAACGAAATATGTGTCGCTTTGGGAAACAAGGCATGCCATGTGCATCCATGAGATCAATATCTTCTGGATTCTCATGGAGGCGAGTGTCCAAATGTGGACCCACAAATGACTGCACCTATCCCCCATGGTATACGACAGTCTACAGAGCTTTACAGATTTTAAGGTGGATATGCACAGTGTGTATATCAAGGCGCGGAAGGACCCGGAGAAGAACTGGACCAAAATCCCGTTCATCGCAATTGATGACGCTATTTTCACGGTGCTTGACTCATGGCCACCTGAATGGCATGCCTTGGATTTGGAAGCACATGATGAGGCAGTGATACAAAGACAGAAGGATGCTGCCAAGATGCTAGCACAACAAAAGTGGAATGAGCAGCTCGTTGAGGAGGTAAGGGCTTCCTGCGAGGCAGTGAAGGCCGTTGCAGAGCAAACTAAGGCCACCGAAAAAATAGCAGCAGTGGGGGCACCACGACGCAAGAGGAAAGTGGCCCGGACTTGACCACAAGACATGGGACAGATGATATGGTAGAAGGCACAGACCCAAGCACCACCTCTCCACAATTGAAACAGCCACGCGGGATGGAACAAACATGTTCATGGAAGAAGACCAAGGCTTCCAAATTGGATGGGGAGCCTATTATACTGATAGAGGGTGATCTATACAACATTGGTGACACAGTTCGTGAGGTCACTAGGGAGGCGCTATAAGGTGTAATGACGGAACAACAGAATGTGTTGGGGGCACTCAGGGCACAACTACAGGGACTTCAGGTGCGACTTCCATAGGAAGAAATGGTAGCCGTCTATGGTGCCACGGGAGCATCGAAAATAGCGCAGTTGTTGTGGGCCAAAATGGCCAACACCATCGTGCTGTCGGAAGGAGAATTGACAACAGACAACATGGAGGATAGAGCTGTGGTAGGACGGATCAAGGGACTCGGCCTAAACTTGGCTACCCTTCCATGAGATATTTTATACCAACTATAGAACAGAGTGACGATAGAACTCTGTGCTAGGGAGGGACGTGCAATGCAAATGCTAAGTGAACAATGAATCAACATCGAACAACTTAGCCTACAATGTGGTGAAGCAGTGGCTCAGAACCAGTAGTTGGAGCAGATCCTAGAGGAAGCATGTCATCGTGTCCCAGAACTGGAAATTGCGACAAATCTACCTGTAGAAATGTGGATCCACAAATTGGCCAATGGATTCCACGAGGTGAAGGAGGAAGCTACAAGGATCTAGTTGGACTTCAACGTAAAAATTACTGAGCTACGATTAAAGGCGCAACCCTCCACGCCCCCAAAAGTTTGAGATCAGCACGCCAGCGATATCCAAAAAGGGTTGGAAGAAATTTAACAGGCAGTATAGAGCTGCAGCACGTTGTTGGAAGAATCCTTCAGAGTCCTCCCTACCTTACAGGAGGACCCCACCATACAACGGTTGGAAACGGATGCGCGAGAGCTTCAAATGAAATATGATAGTGTGCACGGGACGATATAGATAGTGGTCCTAACTCAGCGACTCACAAGGTTACAACAGGCAAAGGCATTGAAGGAGCAAGTGGAATCAGTGCGCCAAAAAGAGGCAGTACTTAAAGCACACGTCCAACCTTGGATTGATGAGGCCTTCCTCATCATGGCCGACATCAAAGGAAAACTCGCGCAAATGAAAGAAAAAGCGGTGCGTGACTTGAGATAGGGATTTGACCCTGACAATAAGAATTCAACCAAACGAGTAGAACGGATCCAGCGGACGGTAGAGCGGTGCACTACGGATCTTTGCATAGCACAGGCATAGTTGGATAGAATTCACGTCAAGATCTCCACACCAGCAGAGTGACTCGGGATGAGTCACGATGATTATGTTGGGGGCCTGTTGGGTAGTGGATCCCCCCATAACATGTTTTTGGGGCTTGAAGCTCGAATTTCGGTAAAGTGTAATGTAAAGACCCCATGAAATGTGGGCACGGAGCACGAGAGTCTAGGGTTGTGTTGTGCCTTGCAAAAAACCCCCCATTTCATCTTTATTATTATTCACAAAATCATTAAAATATGAAATGGGTCCCTTTCAAAATAAAATTGATGTCAATAAACCTTACTTTATAAATTCCAATGAATCAAAGAAAAGCAATATCCCTTTAAAAACATTGGAATTAAAGCAAATATGTATGCATCAAGCAATCAAAAAGGCCTAGCCCCGACCCGATAAAGCTATCGGCGATATCGGCCATCGGCATTTCCTTATGCATTACTATCGCGCCCATCGGCCAAAGTCCCGACCCGATATCGGTCATCGGCATTCCCTTGTGCATTACTATCGCGCCCATCGGCCAAAGCCCCGACCCGATAAAGCTATCGGCGATATCGGCAGTCGGCCATCTTCTTGAGCACCATTATCATGTCTATCGATAAAGTCCCGACCCGATAAAGCCATCGGCGATATCGGTGATCGGCAGTTCTCTTCGTATATCAAGTGTTGCTCATGCATGCTTCCCCGACCCGATATCGGCCATCGGCGATCGGTGGTTTCTCTTGCCAAAGCTTAATGCGCGCATGCCCCTCCCCGATCCGATATCGGCGATCGGCGATCGGCATCGTTTGAAACATTGTTAAAACTATCTTCGTGCCCCTCCCCGATCCGATAAGATAAGGCACAGTTCTCCAAGAAAAGCCGTTAGAATGATTGGAAAGCCAGAGTTAATGGCAATTAAGGCATAATCATTCCCGCTCGGCCGCCGGTACGCCCCTTGCATCATTTAAAAGATCTTTAGGCGAATATTGCACCGGTGAGCATTTATAAGGTGGCAGATCATATACGGCCCCTTAATGAACCCATCCTTTCAAAATCTGCCTATAGATCATATCCGCGCTGTTTTAATAAAGGCCAAGTAAATCGACGTTCTTCTTATTGCTCTCTCAGTTGTAAGTTTTATTATTATCTCAGTATTACGCCAAAACCGTTCTTCTGTGCAGATTACAGATTTGCCAAAGCAATTCAGGCATTATGGGAAAGAAGCAGAAGAAGGTTGCAGGCGCTATTGAATCACAGTCCATGCCACAACCAATCATGACCAGTAAGAAGGGATTGATATCAGACACAACATGCGCGGGACTTGCCAGAACTACCTGGCAAGGAACCTATGATTTGCTGGAAGCCGAGAAGCCTG
>APFE031363641.1:0-24929 GCA_000404065.3 Pinus taeda
CCACTGCTACTGCTGCACTGCAACTCAGTTACTGAGACAATGGTAACTGATCTACCCAACTACTGACATCCTTGTTAGGCTAGAAGCCCTCTTGCTATTGAAGCTCTCTCTGCTGCTATCTTGTGCTACCTCTGTTGCCTCTGCGCCGCTGCAACAACTCTATGCCTTTCGCAATGCTGCAAACACCTATGTGTCTTCCTGCACTGTTGCAACCCTCTCTGTGCTGCAAGGGACTACAGCAATCTAGCAAGGCTCCCATAGCCAGATATGATCCAAGAGTTTAGGTACCTCAAGCATCCTGCCCCACATCTCCTGTAGTCTTCTTGACTACAGCTCGATGTCCCTGCACCTCTTCCCTAGAGGTACATGAACACTCATGACACAATCGTCATCATCCTCTACTCCTTCTCCGCCTTAGCTAGTGCTGCCTTGGAGTCAAAAGCCTCTGCCTTATTCTTCTTCCTGGGACACTGGGTTGCATAATGGCCCAGTTCCCCACAATTGAAGCACTTAATCTTGGAGATGTCCTTCTTCTTCCTCTTACCTTGCTCCCCAGCAGATGCCAAAGCCGCATCCTCTTCTTGCTCTTTCTTGACCTGGGCTCCTTTGTTGCTATTTCCTGCCTTGGTCAGCCGTTTGATCTCTTCTTGGCGAATAGCTGCCCATAATACTTCCTAATATGGAAGATTCATTCTGCCCAAAATGCTTTGGACGAATGTCTCCCACTCCTCGGATACTGCATTCAAGGCGATCCTCACCATTAACTCCTGATCCGGCGTGGCCCCTATGGAAGTTAGTTAGTCCCAAATCTCCTACAACCTGCTAAGGAAGTGATCTATCTATTCCCCCTTCTACATCTGATACGGCCGCAACTGATTCTCCAATAGCATCTTCCTCTACACGAAAGTGCCCTGATATAATGTCGTCAAGGTGTCCCACACCTCCTTTGCCGTATTCTTCTTGGCAATACGCTGAACTACATGATCCTTGACTCCAAGGATTATGCACTTTGCCTTGGCCATCACATCCTCATATTTTCGTTATTAGTTAGGTCAACTGGGATAGCCACAGTTCTCAAGGCGAAGGCCTTGATGCGATGTATATCCAAAATAGACAGGATCCTGGCCTTCCAGATGACAAAGTTGGACTCCCCGTCCAACCTGTCCTAATCCCTCAGTCCGTTCATGGCCATCTCTGTTGTTCTTTTTGTCTCCCTCTGTGTCTCTACTTCCCTCCTAGAAGTTCTCTTCTTGACTCCTTCTGAGTCTCGATTTCCCTCCTAGAAACTCCTAGACTCCCTTTGAGTCTCGATTTCCCTCCTGGAAATCCTTTTGCCAACAGTCAAATCACACCTCTCCGATCTCCTATGCTCCTGCAACACTGATCTGGATTTCTTGGCTAGAAATCCGGCTAGGTAGCAATTCCCTCTACCTTGGTTATGTCCCGTTAGGTATTGTTCTGTATCAACAGCAACAACACCCAACCAGCTTCACACTCCACAATCTGCCCATAGCTCCCTATGCCCTAGCAACTGAAGAAACTGAGCCTCTTGGCTTTGTGCAATCCCGACAAGGTTGAATCGCTCTTTTGGCCAATTGCGTCACTCCTAACTGGCTGAGTAGGATGACATGGCTCTTCGTGAGCCTCTTCTGCCTTCCTATGAATCTGCGTTGGCCTCTCTCTAGCTCGAAATGATGACGCAAGCCCTTTTGTGTCACTCCTCTGCTGCCTTCTGCTTAGGAACACTTCTGTCTCTTGGGAAAATTGTTTCTACTGCAAATTCTCTAATTTAATTGATGCCTTCAACGTTCCTATGATCTGCAATTCTCTGATACCATGTTGAAATTTCTAAGTCTAACCCATTAGAAATTTTCCTGCACTATCTGGTTTATTTCACCTACTTGTTTAATTACTGAACAAGTTATTTAACCATATAAATAGTGAAATAAACACAATGTAGTCTCAACCATCTACAGGTCATCAACTAAAAGAAATAGACAAACACACAAGGGACACTATTATTTCTAGACAATTTTCCCTAGAAAAACCCAACCTGTGAAAACCGGTGCAGCAGTTCTGAGGTTTTTATTATTAAGCAGTTTTTCTTCAGTACAACTGTGTGCCAAACTGGCTCACCTGACAAAGAAATCAATCTGGCAGTAATACCTATCTTCAGAAGCAAATATTCGGCAAGTATGCTCCACGAAAAATCTCCAACGCCTCTCTGAGGCACTATGTCAACCTTCCTAGCCTCTGCGTCAGCTTGAAACCCTCTACGCTAGTCCTTTGATGCTCTGCGCAGACTCTCTGGCCCTCTGCGTCACTCACGCAGGCCCTCTACGCAGTGACTCTGGCCCTTTACGTAGCTTCTATTGGCTCTGCATCTGCCTCTCTACCACTACGCTTGTCTTCCGACACTATCTCTGTCTCTCTGTTATGCATCCACTGCCCCTCACTACAACTCTAATCACTAGTTCGATTTCTCTTAGCAAACCCCGCTCTAGAAAATCGAACTGACTGATCAATCTTGTGTATCTCCAACTGACTCTCAAGCCTCCTCTTATACTTTTTCTATTGAGTCTTCAACGGCTGAGATTACATCTCTAATTAATGACTAAGATTAGATTTGGCATGATCATTGTCATTTAGAACCTTCTCACCTAGTTTTATATTAATACCCATTAATATTTTTATTTTCCTAAGTTTAGACTTAAGAACCCATTAAAAATATTTATTATTTTAATCTCCTTAATCAGGTGGAATTTCCCTAAGCCATTTCTAAGTCTTGGAGACCTCATGTGTTTTAGCCTCTCCACCAATTTTCATGGCTAAAGCACATCCGATGCTACCCCAAATTAACAATAACAACCCTTAAATTATTACGACTGCCTTCAAATAATGACCAAGTATGTCAATAGGTGCAAGCCTAAACAATGCCAATTATAAAATACAATTGTATAAAAATTATTAGGCCAAGGTTATGTGATTTTACCACTGTTGTAAGTGAATTTATATGTCTGTAGCAAACATATCAAATCTGGAAATTAACCCACAATCCACAAATACTCACTTATATGCACCCAATTTGCCTTTAGATTAATTCTTGATGCCATAGGTGAATTCTTAGTGAATGTAGGCTTGATTTCGATGAAGTTAATCCCTAAATATACTACTATTACAAAATGCTTCAGAATTTAAAATGAGGACAATGATAGAGATGAAGGGTTAGAGGGAAAACCAAGAGGCCTAGTTGCCTTGTATTCCACTAGAGGAGCTTCCTATGAACTTGACTACCTGCAACCACCAAGTTAGCTCTAGAATCGCTGCAAAGCCAAATTTTAGAGATGAAATATTAAATCAATGACTGAATAATGGTTGAATGAGGGATAGAATGAAAGGCTAGGGCTAGGAAACTCCAAACCAAGGCTAGGAATAGCAAATAGAGGGTTGACTAAGGGCACAGAAAGCCAAGGCCAAACCTCCAAAAAGTTGTGGGCTAGAGGAGGCCCTAAAAGGGCTAGTGGCTAAGGGATAAGCCCTTTTAGGTTTGCGCTAGGGATTGGAGGGGGGATGAGGGGCAAAGAAGGCTCCTCACAAGTGAAAACAGAGGTCAAGGCCTCTAAAGCCCTACTGCTAGGGTAAAGAAGGGGGTCGAGGAACATAAGAGGCCACGGAAAGCCCTAAAAGGGCTGCCACCAAGCCAAGGAGGAGGGGGCGAGGGCCCTAGGAGGATCCTAGGACTCATGGCTAGGGAAAATGAGGGAGGACCGATAGGCCTTAGGGCCTAAAAATATTTCTAGAAGCCTACAATTACCAAAAATGCCAAAAATCACTGCCAATTTCCAAAGTGTTGGACGACTTCCCTTCTTCAACTAGACGTTGAGTTACTAGAAGTTGGGGAGGCTAGATATTACCCTCATGGGCCTAGATCAGCCATCCTTGCTTGGATGAATAGCCCAAAAATTTTTGTTGCTTCAAACCCTTGAACTATCACTTGCAAAAATAAATAAAAGAATTCCAAACCCCAAATATATACAAAAATATAAAAAACCCAAATACCCAAGTGCTGCAAAATACAAGGGTTAGAAAAAATAATTTACAAATATTTACAATATTTACAAATTAAATATACAACCTCTCATTAGCAAATAAATTATTTTTAGCCCAAGAATAATAATGATTTAAAAAACATATTTTTTGAATAAACAATGGATGAATAATTTTCAATGATTGGATTGGCCAAAACCCTTCTACAAAATCAATTACCACAATGAAATCTCAGAGCTCAAACATAGTTGGCTCTTTCCCACAGTCTGTGAACTTGGAGCCCAAGGGATAACGTACCTACAAATCTGTATAATTTTCTCAAAGTAAAATTGTTAGATCATATGGTGAATCAGATCACCTAAGATAGCATGTACCAATAGAATGTTCCTATCATCGACAAATGAAATAACAATTTATTAAAAAATATTCAGCACAATATAGGATCACACATAGCTAACACATATCACAGATCAGCAGAAGAATAACACCATGAACTAAACCCCAACTGTTTTGTATTATGATAAAATAATGTTTGCAGTAGAGCAACAACTCAATACCAGTGTTGCAAAATCAAATCATCCAAATATATCTAATAGAAGCTAAGTAGCTTCTTTATATAGAGAAACCCCTCCAAATGGAAAATAATGGCTAGTTGGCTTGATTCTCGTCAAAATAATCTCGTATGTTGAAAATAACTTCATCATCTTTTAATATCCATCGTCGAATTTTTAATTTTGAGGAAAAACTCGAATTTTTCTTCAAACCCACTTTTAATTAATCAAAAAATTAATATTTTGGATTAATTTCCTCAAAAATATGACTTTGACTTAACCACCAAGATCCAAGGGCTCATTTTTTCTTAAAATATCCATTTTTCCTTGGTGGGGGAGCTTAAAAAATTGAGTTTTCTTTGACACACGATTTTTTTATTATTTTCCACTTGGAGAGAAATTAATATAATTATTTTTGACTCAATTAATTAATTTTTTGGCTTAGGGTTTTTATTTCATTTAGTTAGAAAAATTAATTAATTGAAACTAGAGGGGATTTAATGATTTTTCCACCCTCAAACACTTTGTCATGGTTTCTAATTGCAAGGGACCATGCACTAAAATATTTTTACATCAAATAATTACAAATTCAACCCTTCGAAAAGGGAAAACACTTTTAGACTTAGACCCTCAATAATTTACCCATTTTTGTGACATAATATGATCTAGTATGAAACCAAGTGTGCTTGTAACAAAATAATTTAGCCAAATGCACTAAAATTATTCCTAAACACCCTTTTACAACAAACTCGATATAATACTAGGACTTACCTAAGACCTTGTCAATGAATTCCACCCTACCTTTGGGGTTTAAACTGGAAGAAAAACTTTGTCGATTATCTGTGTTTAAAGACACACATAATTCGGTGAGGCTAAAAATTTCCTAGAATGAAATCACTTGCCAAAATCAAAGACTTACCTAGGTGTTGTTACATAATTTTTTTTTCTCAGTAAATACTAATTCTATTAAAAGAAAATAAAAATATATTTACAAGGAGGTCGAGACCTCAGAGTAGAGCTGAAACTGTCCATCAGCATATCGCGACTATCCCATGGATGGGAAAACCAGATACAACATTCCAAAACACCA
This sequence comes from Pinus taeda, assembly GCA_000404065.3. Taxonomy (NCBI): domain Eukaryota; kingdom Viridiplantae; phylum Streptophyta; class Pinopsida; order Pinales; family Pinaceae; genus Pinus; species Pinus taeda. The sequence continues at coordinate 5,689 of APFE031363641.1, forward strand.
TACATTGAGAATTGTGCATATTGGAAAACCATAGAAAGATAAGAAGGAAGGCTGTCTAAACTGACCAAATGCCCAGAGGCAAAAACAACTGCAGAGCCAAAGACCTTTTGCAAAAAGACATTGTCAAAACCAGATAAACATAACGCAACGACCTGGAGAACAGAGAAAAAAACTAGGGATGCAAACATGGCTCAGGAGGCATCAACCGACCGTGTCATGGTCCTTAAGTTCCTCCACCACCGGGCAAGAAGGGCCCAACCAAACATCGCCAACTGTGGTCTCAGCATCCAAACGCTGCCACCAGGAAGAGCCGCCGAACACCGAATACCATAGGAACAGCTTGTCGAGTCAACAGAGCCCGTCAACAGAGCCCGAGATGCCCTGGAGGATGCCATCAGGTGGCTTGATGTCCTCAGGCATAATTCCCTCTGCCTGCACATCATCAGAATTGAAAACATTGCCCACGTCTTCTCCGTTCTGCTTTCCATCTTGAGACAGCGACGCCGAAGTATGTACAGAAGCGCTAGACTGAGCTTCTTCCTCTACAAAGATGATAGTGAAACTGGCCGAGAGGATGGGCTTGTTGAGACGAATGTGAAATTTGAAATGGGTGGTCTGGAAGGTGTTATGCGGGAAGGGCATACCACCAGGACAGTTCTGTTGCGGAATTTCTGAGGGAGGGGAAACAGGAGCCATGGGGATAACAGGCGACGGAGCAGGCTGAGATCTCCCAGGACCTCCACGCCTACCACCATTGCGACAACAGCCACGTTGGCGCACCATAATCCAAAAACAAAGACAACAACAGGGCAATTAAAGCAGGCGGAAGCGAAGCGGGAGCCGAAGTAAGGGAGCCACTTACAGTTCAGAAAACAGAGATTTAAGGCAGTCTCCAAAGCACTGCAAGAATACAGAGTCTGATGCAAGAAACTGCAGGAAGGCCAGGGGAAAATGAAGGATGAGCGAGCCAACGTCCCCATAAGTAAAACCTCGGGCGAAGTTTCTTGATCGAAAGGAGCAGTAAATGCGGAATGCCAAGTGAGCAGCAAGTACCCAGAGTGAGCTTGCTTAATCCAAGGGGCGGCGTGAAGAAGTGTGTGATCCTGCGACCTACAGGACCAGACGCCGACGCAAGAAATCCTATCCATTAATGCGGAAATTAAACACCCGCATCCAGGTAGGTGTTGTTACATAATTAAATGGTCATACTAGCATCATTTACAATACAACTTGCAAAAATTGGGTTTACAATGATGTAAATAAGTTGGTTGATGACTTTGATCTTTGAAAAATTTTCTTCTCATCTTTGTACTCTGCTTCCTTGAACTATTGACAAAGTATGGTCAACATCTGACTCTACTTGGGGGCACGATGCTTCGTTGAATGAATGTTGGAATCCAGAGTCTTGTATCCAAGAAAGCAAAAGTCCATCAAATATATATCCACTCAAAATCAAAATCATCATGTATATATTAAACATCTGCTTGAATAGAAAAAATTATTCTAGCAAATCAAATCTAAAGGTAGAAAACTTAAATGCATGAAAAGAATACTTAATGACAAAAATAAAATCCTAGTTAAGGGTGTAGGGTTGGAAATACTATACAAAAGATGCCTTATGGCATCAGATTTCATCCATGTGGCACAATCTGCAACACCTGTTTGCTTATAGGTAGGTTGATAGGTTGCTTGTCAGATGTTTGTTGTTGAATTCTGACCCTTTTTTGCTGATGTAGACTTTCATGACTGTGCTACATATCTTCATCAAATTCAAGCCTTTTTATTTTCTTACCGGAAGATGAGATGAAGAAAAATGATAGATAGGCTAGAAGAATCCAGTCACAACTGCATTACACTCTGAAGGATGACCCTCTGGTTCAATTTCCTCATCATTGTTTGGCCTCTTCGGATTTTCAACATGGTACCTTCTTTCTACCTCTTTGTACAATCTGACCATCCCACCTACTATCACAAGGATAGTAGCATATGACAGATCCAACTGAATGCATTCTCCTAAGTCAGCTACAAACTTCCTAGATAAAAGCATTCCCCATACAACCGGGACATCTATGAGTGCTATATCCATGGTCATAATTTAATATGGATAATTTGCCAAGGAAACCTGCAAGTCTTTAACCACACCGAGGACTTCAATATTTTTCAAATCCATAGAACAAATGTTGTGATAGGGCCTTCAAATTCTCAAGTTTAACTGGTCCATAACCTTCTTAGTCATGACATTGGTTGAGGTCCTGGAATCCAGCATAGAGTTGTAAATCAAGCAATCATTAACTTCTAAAGTCATGAAGAAAGGCTGATTATCTTTATTTGTCATGTAGCAATTCAGATCCTTTAACTTGATTTCTTCATCTTTTTGGTGCATATCACTCTTATCTTGTTGAGCCATGCCTAGAGCTTTGAAAATTGCGACTCTTTGGGAAGAAATCTTTAAAAGTTCTGACACTGGGATAGAAATTTGAACACTATTTATCCACGCAGCCCAATCAATTTTTAGCCCCGATGGACAACTTTTAGATGCAACCTATTTCTTATTCTGATTCTAATCTTTGTTTTTCTTTTGATACGTGTAACCTTTACTTCTAGCAATTTCCAAAATCTTCGCTTAAGATGGAGTTTCACCATACATTTGTGTGATAGGATCCTTTTCATCACTGAAATTGTTGATAGTGAAAGATTAGGGGATCATGTTTGTGCAACGTCCTTCCTATGAGGAATTTTTATTAACATTATTTATTTGTTCACTAGTTCCTTCATCTAGGAGTCTTCTAGCAATGGCACACGAACTTTCTTCATGAAATCCTTCACAAGGTCTACAAAATGGAATAGATTGATTGACGACATTAGCGAATTCAAGAGGAGTGGGGGGCCTTTGATCATTGAGAGGATTCTTTCTTGGCCATGAATTATTGCTACCTCTGTTATTATTATTATTTCTAGGCTAAACATTCTGAGTTTAATTTTGTTCCATTTGAATCAGCCTAGATTGCATGGCACTCATTTCTCTAGCATGCTCAATTCTCATTTCTTTAATCATTTGAGTTAATTCCTTGATTGGGTCATGCTCTACCTCCTTTGTTTACTTTCCTTTAGCTATGACCAGACTTCATTCAAAACCAGGAATTTTTTATTTACCAGACACTCTCTTAATTTTTCTAACTCTTCGGCTATAGCTTGAGAAATAGTTAAATCAATTGGTTTTTCACATCTTATTTCATAAGATGTATCAACACAAAAAGCCTCAACATATTTCTCTAACAGAGACTTGTTTGGAGGCTTATAATACTGAGTCATTTCTTTGGTAATACCATCTAATTAAATTCATCAACTACTTCATTCTCATTCTTCTTAATGTTGTTAATGGCTTTGAATAAATATCTTCTTTCCTTCTTGTTCCCATATTTCCCCTTAAATGCATCGATGATGGCTTGGAAAGAGTCGAAAGAGTTATCAGGCTTATCTAAGTACCATTGCAATGCATCATCTTCTAATGAAATGCCAAAGAGCTTCATCTTAACATCTTCGTGATTATAGGCAGCAGCATGAGCATGTAGTAGTAGGAAGGATGTGAACTTCTTGATATGAGCATCAACAGTAATTGCATTATTCCCCTGAAACACATGAATCTTATCTAAACCAGCATTTGGAAGAGCATGAGGATACCCTAGATATTGACAAAGTTGCAAGGCTTGTAAAAGTCCATGATGTCCTCATTGTTGCTTTGAGCCACAAGTTAACGCTTTATACATCACACTCCAAAAGAGGAACACTTCACGAATGAAACCCCAAAGTATTTATTGATAGTTTTGAAAGTGTACAAGGCAACAACGTTTCCGCAAGCACAATAGCTAGTAACAATCCTTCCATAGTGAGAGCCCATAGCTCTTACATAGAAGATTTGGAGCCAATTCCAATAAAAATGGTGACAATCCCAACACTCTTTCATGCAAATTCAAATTTCCCAAGTGGAAACTTGATTTCTTTCTTAGAGACCCATGCAATCTTTGATGAGGGAGCTCAAATTAGATGAGAGGACATGTGGGAGAGTGAAGTGGAGTGATAGGAGACCACTCTCCACCTCACTCAAGTAAACTCTAATCCAATCTCAAGTCAACTCATGATATCTCCTTGAATCATGATTTAACTTCCTCAAATCATGGATCTTGTCACTAGAACTTCTCATCTTCTCCACAAAAAATTCGATTTGCTTGATTTTTGGCTTATGTGGAGTCCACATCACTTGGTAACTCAACTTTGACATTTAGATGATATAGTGAAATTTGATAGTACATGAAGCCTCTAATATATCTTCAAGCACGGAGTCTTCAAAAATTTTCTTTAGGTACACTTTAGTGGTCAACAAATCCCAAGGGCTAGAGTACCTATAAATCTCTATAATTTTCTCAAAGTAAAATTGTTACATCATATGGTGAATCAAATCAACTAAGATAACATGTACCAATAGAATGTTCCTATCATCGACAAATGAAATAAAAATTTATTAAAAAATATTCAGCACAATATAAGATCACACATAGCTAATACATACCATAGATCAACAGAAGAAGAACACCAAGAACTAAAACCCAAAGTCTTCCTATTATGATAAAATAATGTTCCTAGTAGAGCAACAACTCAAAAAATTACATCATCCAAAGATATCTAATAAAAGCTAAAATGATTCTTTATATAGAGAAACCCCTCCAAATGGAAAATAATGGCTAGTTGACTTGATCCTCATCAAAATAATCTTGACCGTTGAAATAACTTGATCATCTTTTAATCTTCACTGTTGAATTTTTAATTTCGAGGAAACAATTGAAATTTTATTAAAACCCACTTTTAATTAATCACAAAATTAATACTTTGGATTAATTTCCTCAAAAATTTGATTGACTTAACCACCAAAGTCCAATGACTCAAATTTTCTGAAAATATCCATTTTTACCTTGGTGGGGAACGTCCAAAAATTGACTCAATTTTTTAGTCACGAATCTTTTATTATTTTCTGCTTTGAGAGAAATTAATTTCTCTATAATTATTTTTGACTCAAAATTAATTAATTGTATGGATTAGGATTTTTATTTAATTTAGCTAGAAAAAATAATTAATTGACACTAGAGGGGATTTAATGATTTTTCCACCTTCAAATATTTTTAGCCATGGTTTTTGATTGCAAGAGACCATGCACAAAAATATTTCTACATCACATAATTACAAGTTCAACCCTTTGAAAGGGGAAAACACATTTAGACTTAGATCCTCAATAAAATACCCATTTTTGCGACACAATATGATCTAGTGTGAAACCAAGTGTGCATGTAATAAAATAATTTAGCTAAATGTGCTAATATTATTCTCAAACACAATTTTACAACAGACTCGATATAACACTAGGACTTATCTAAAACCTTGTCAATTCCACCCTAGCTTTGGGGTTTAAGATGGAAGAAAAACTTTGTCAATTATCTTTGTTTTGAAACACATCTAATTTGGTGAGGTTAAAAACTTCCTAAGATGAAATCCCTTACCAAAATCAGAGGCTTACCTAGGTGTTGTTACATATTTAAATAGTATACTAGCATCATTTACAATACAACTTGCAGAAATTGGGTTTACAATGATATAAAGAAGTTGTGATGACTTTGATCTCTAAAAAATTTTCTTCTCATATTTGTACTATGCTTTCTTGGACTGTTGACAAAGTGTGGTCAACACCTACCTAGGTATGAGTGGCTAATAAACAATCCTATTAGGTATTCCCAATCGCTAAAGGGAAAGACATGTCCCTAGTACATCCTCAATCAATAGGTGGCATATGAATAATGGTGGAATGAGTGGGGATTAAGGTGGTCTCAAAGCCAAATTCCATCGGCCAAGGGGTAGAAATAATGAGGAAGTCCATATATTTGGTATACAAATGTGAGGAGGGAGCAATCGCAGTTGCATGAGTTACCCTAGCCTTTATTTTTCCACCCTTCTTTATTTTCCTTTTGCATTTTCTTGATTTTTCTTTGTATTATTACTCGGATCTCTAGGAAATGATAACATGTTGTGAATGATTTGTAGCAGTTATTGCCCCCTTAAAGGTGGGGCAGTTCATCGCCAAACAGGGGTTGGGACATGCATGGATTCCTTTAATGATGTGATTTGGCAATCTGACTCTAGGAAATAGGGTGATGGCCATAATGATGAAGGGTACATCTCAAGCTTGGATTTTGCCCATGTGCTATTATTAGTGTCCTGACCATCTTTTGCATTTTAAGAAATTTTTTTTTTTCTTGCTTATGGCCATGATATGCTTTTAACTTTCCTTTAGATGCATCAACCTCTAGGGCAACATTTCTCGGCCCGACCCAAATATGTGGACAACGGGAGGGGGTGTGCCAAACCCTGTGGATGCAATGGTCATTTGGACCCAAAGAAGGGAAATGGTGGAATAGGGCTTGTAATGTGCAGAGGGGAGTAGATAATATGGAATTGGTAAACAAGACCATGCTACCAACATCAAGGTTTCCCAAGTAGTGCCCTTCCTAAAGATATAGGTCAATATGGGAGATCCTGTGGGACTAGGATTGAAGATTAACCCCCAATTTAAGGTGAAGGAACAAAACCAAGGTCAAAGCCCTTCCTTCGTCCAAGTCACCCAATAATCCATGCCAAAATGCCCAAATGGAAAACAAGCATAAGCACCCAATTGCACAATGAAAAACACATCCTTTGGGTTAGATTACCCACCTTCTAACATGTGCTCCTGACAAATGGGTGAGAAAATATACAACTGATGCGGGTGGTAGAGATAAAGTGGCACATCACATCGGCTACAAGGTTGTTGTCAGGGGCTGCTGGCTGGAAGAAGATGAATAGAAGAAATTCTCTCCTAGGAGTACCCACTTTTGGTGGGTAACAGGCGCAATTTGCAAAAAGTCTCCTTGAATCCATTGAAAGGACCCAAAAACTGCCAAAAAAGAAGGGTGTTGGTGAGATAGAGGGTAGACATCCTAGAAAACTCTGTTGTCCTAAAAAATGCTGAAAGCCCTAGATTTTAGACCTCAGAAGTGCTAAAAAGGTTGAAAACCCTAGTTGCAATGCTTAACCAGCCATTCGACATTATTTATTGGCTGCAACATTGGATTGGCTTCAAATAAGTGGCTGAATAACAGAAAGTTTACACCTAATCTAATACCATTTTTAGTTTGCAAGAGAGAGAAGGATCAAATGGAATCACCAACAAACATTAAATTAGCATGAATCATAAACACATCATAAAGAGAAGAGAAGTTGAACCCATGAACAAGAGAAACACAAGATATGGTGCTTGTAGGCTAAACAATCAATCAGTGTCAATCAATATGATGAGATGATAAAAATGAGAGTTTGTTTTTATACACAACTCAAGTGAGGTCTCCTTGCAAGATGGGAGGCATCCCTTGAAGAGGGCATTATGGGTCCACATAAAAAGGTCACACACCCCCATGAAGGTGACTAGGCTGACCTGGTCGAATATAAAAAAATACAATAAAGAGGGCACTTAGCCATAAATGACTACATATGAAGATAACCATCATTCCAACACAAAATAACCTAGGCTCTGCATAAATCTCAGTGAAGGTATTCAGTTAACACTTAACAATTTTTTAATCTTATTTTTAGTTGTAAAGCATGTTTAGATTAATTTGAACTACTTGCATATATCTCATGACAATGGCTTAGCATTGGTATATACATCCTATCTTCTTAGCTTGAAACCGTTGCTAGTTTCATTGCATGTTTTTGTAGATATGACAACTAATAGTCTAAATAGGAAATTAATTTTAATTATATTATGGTAAAAGTGGCTTTGTAAAAGGATACACGTCATGTCTTCTTGAAATTTTCATCAGTTCCATTAAATATTTTTCCTGGAACATCAAGCCATTCAAAAGATACAGTTTCCATCAATAATAGTTTTCTCAACTAAGGTTCAGATGGATATGCAATGGTGTTAAAATTATATAACGGATAGCAATGAATTTATTTCTTCCTCTGTATTTTCATCCAGGGAAATGAAAAAAAGAAAGTGGGAGAGAGAGAAAAAGGTAAACATGGAAATGATAACAGCTAGACAAGGACACAACCACTTGCATAACATAGGGAATTTGAATTATCATGTTCATCATGTGATGAAAACCTATCGAATTATTAATGAAAATGAACAGCCAACTAAATAAATACAAGGAATGTCATAAAAGATTTATTTCCAGATATAAGAAGGTGGTCTACAATCTAGGTTAGGATAAAACAATAGACATCTCAGAAACATTTTTAGTGCCTAATTTTAGTCTTCTAATGGAAATTATTGCAACCTTCAGGACAATGACAAAGGAACTGGAATCAAAGTTGCATACCGTATACACATGATTTATATCGACAATGTTTCCCAAACACTCTCATAGTACTGGGAGTCAACCTTGCTGCAAGTCTTACCAAAAAAGAAACAGAAGATGGCACGACATATTCTACTGCCTCAGTAAGCCCACTTGATGTTATATCATAGAGTGGATAACTGACACCACAATCATATCTTGTAATTTCACCAAAATGGATATCTCCACTTATAAAAATAACTCCACTTCGCTGGTCACATAAAATAATCAGTATGAGAGCCAAAAATTAGGAAATGTGTACACAATAAAAAATGACCTTATAAATTACAGCAAAAGAATTATTGGAACTACAACAAGAAAGATAGAATGCTGATCAATATAACGGGCCTGTCATTTGATATTTGCGCCTGAAAATCACAAATTGCAAGTTATCCTTGAACTAGTGGTACCCAGTTTATAGTATTAGTCATTTTGGCTAAAGAATTGGACAGCATGGGAATACAATTATGTTTAAATTGAAAAATGAGAAGATATCATGCTGCAGACAGAATAAATAACATTGGGTTTCTCTCTTAATCTCAACGTCATGCCTCTGATAGGTGGGACAATGTAGAGCTACAAAATGTATCATGTCATTAAAACGAATTTCAAAACCCAAAAGGAAGTGTTCCAAAATATAATCCTCTAATGCAATCCAGATCCTCAATCCAGGAATGAAAGAACAGATCTATTCTCTTAGATTTCAAGTACTTGACCAGAAAAATATAAGTGTATGACATTTACACCCAGAATTGAAACACGGAAGTGAAAAAATGCAAGAATTCTTGTGGCTTTGCTAAGCTGACTGAAACAGTTAATAGAGGTGGTTTAAGGCATAAGTGTCCCCAAATATACATAAACAAATGAATCTCTCCCTCTCTCCCACTCTCTCTCTCTATATATATATATCTGTCTTTGTATGTGAAATATTATATATTAACTTTAATCAACAAACCATAGTTACAAGGCTCAGCAAGCTTTTTGAGTATTCAACAAGTCCTCAGTCTTCTCAGCACGATTAATACAATGAGCTCAATATACTCCATCAACATTAGTTAAACTCAACAAGACTTGGCAAGTTTGTCAAGACTTATCATGTTAGACAGTCAGACTCTATAAAACAAACATAAAAGCTAAGTGATGAAAAAACCTTCATTTGTAAACAACTTTTTTCCCCATTTTACCCTTCAGAACAGAAAAGATTAAGAAAAGCCATATATGTGCATATTGGAGCTGGATTTTGACTATTGAGGATTTTCAATCTATAGAAAGGCAACATATTGGAGCACCAAATTTTGGCATTAGAAATCTATGAGGCAGTGGAATTTATGGAAATGGAGGTGCTTTAGAAATTTTTGGATTCTCCAATGAAAGGTTTGTTGGCTGTTTTTTCCCCAACAAACCCAAGGGCCAAAACAACTTGAAAATGCTAAGAAAGAGGGAATTTGTCTGGGATTATTGTAAAGACCCAAGTGAGGGTAAGCTGCAACGCAAATTTTGCAGCAAACCCATGAATGGGGAAGTAAATCATTTATGATGAAAGGTGACACAAATTGAGTGACAAGATTTTGCAAGCATGGGACACAAATCACTTTGGAGTCTGGACAAACGGCAAGGACAATCAAACACTAAAGAGCACAAGGCATCATTTTGCAGAGACTGTAGCATTGTCAGCAGAGAACAAGGGAAAAGACAGACATGCTGCATAGCAATGAAGCTAGCAAAGCATCCAGAACAACAAAGCCAAACCAGCAAGAAGAGGAGGGAAAAGACAGACTTTCAAGAGCAATGAAGCCATGCTAATAAATGTTACCGAATATTGAAGCCACATAAGATAAGATGACATAAGTATATTAATGTCTAACTGATGACCAGAACTAGGTCAATGCAACTGTGAAATACAAGTTGTGAAAATTTGGAAACCCGAATCCTATTGCAGCAACTGGAAATAATTATCCTAATTGTTAAATTAATTTTTAACAATTTATTTACTATTTGCTACAGCTAATACTGAATCAATCACACTGCTTACTACACAAATAAACACTAGAAGAAATACTAGCACACACACATAAAATAACACAGTTAATTTTGGACCAATGTCCCAGGAAAAACCCAACTTGGGAAAACCAGTGCAGCAGCTGAGGGTTTTATTATTATGCAGCAATGAAATAATATGAGTACAACTGGATGCCGAAACTAGCAATCCTACTGAGAAAAACTGGAAAGAAAAATCTAGTGAGGAAAATCCGAGCTTTGACCTCAGCTCAAATTCAGCCATCCAAATTGGCTTTGCGTAGCCACTATGTCACCCTAGCGCAGTCACTTCTGCACTTAGCTTGAACCTTCTTCTCCTCAAGCCATCTGGTTTGTGGCTGTATGGGAAAATGTCTCTCCTGGCCTCAGGAACCTCTACCCAACTTCTGGCATTGAAACTTTGCGCAGATTCAAAATTGCCTCTAGAGGCTACTGCATTACTCTGCGTCAGCTTCATTGTGGCTCATTTGCCTCTTATGTTGAAGTTTCTAAGTTTACTTAGTTAGAAATCCTTCATGCACTTTTTCTGATTTATTCCTACCTACTTGTTATTTTTCCTTTAACAAGTTATTTAGTATTTACAAAGTAAACACTGAAAATAAACACCAGTGCATGCTCAACATATTACAGATCAGCAACTAAAAGAAACAAGAACAAACACACCACATGACACCATTATTTTTGGACCAATGTCCCTGGAACAACCCAATGCGGGAAAACCGGTGCAGCTATCTGAGGGTTTTCTTATTAAGCAATATCAGAGTACAATCTGGGTGCTGTAACTGGATTACCCAGCAAAGAATTTTCTTAACAGCTATGCCTCACAGTTTGAGAGAAATCTCCTGGCGAAAACCCTAGAAAATCCTTCTGACAGCTCTTCAGCACAAAACTGCTCTGTAACCCCAACGTCTGCCCAATCTGGACCGCGTCAACCCCTCTCTGTCTCACACTGGCCCTATGTCAGCCTTTCTTGGCCTAAGTCAGCCCCAGGAGGCCCTGCGTCAACTTTTTGGGCCTCTGCGTCAGACACGCTAGCCTCTCTGGTGCTCTGCGCAACACTTGGCTGCCTCTATGTGGCCCTACGTGAGCCCTTGCTAGCTTTGCGTCACTCTCCTTGGCTGTTGCACTACTCTCCCAACACAATCTCTGCCTTCTATTTCTCTGTACTCAATGCCCCTCAGCTGCTCTCCCGATCACTGATTCTATCTCTCTTAGCAAACCCCGCTTTAGAGAATAGAATCACTGATCACTCTGGTGTATTCTCCAAGTGACCTTCAAGCCTCCTCTTATACTTTTCCTGTTGACATCTCAACAGCCGAGATTAAGTCCCTAATCAACGGTTAAGATTAGATCTGGCTTGATCCATGTCTTTTGGACCATTCTAACACAGATTCATATTAATACACATTAATATTTTATTTTCCCTAAGTTAGACTTAGGGACTCCATTAAAAATATTAATTATTTTAATATTTCCTAATCTGTTTAGAATCTGCCCAAACCCTTTCTAGGTATTGGAGATCTCATGTGCCCCAACCTCTCCACCAAATTTCGTGGCTAGAGCACATCTGATGCTACCCCAAATCAACATCTCACTGCTTCGATCTCACTGGCTCTCTCTTTGGCAACTAATTGCTACTACTTTGGAAATTGATCTGCTCCTGAAATCGAACTACATAAGTGATTTCTTGAAGCCCTATCGACTTCATATAATCCTTTGTTGTGACTTCAACAACCAAGACTAGATCTTAATCAATGGCTAGGATTAACTTGAAGTCGATTCGTGTGAGTTTCTAGAACATTCACACCTTAACTTAATTAATTCTGATTAATTAGTCATATTCCCTAAGTTTAGACTTAGGAAATATTTAAAAATTGACTTATAATCTAATTAAATCATTTCTAGGCGGAATTTCCAGAAACAATTTTTGGGTTTTGGAGATCTCATGCATTCTAGTCTCTCCACAAAATTTCAAGGCTAGAACACATCTGATGCTACAAAAACTAACACTCCCTCTTAGCGAGGAATGCATTCTAGTGTTGTTGCCCTTTGTAGAAACATCCTGTTTCTACATCATCTCTTGTCACATTGTTGATGTCTAGCTACTGCTGCCCACCAACCACTGCGCAAATTTGATATCCATTGCATTTGTGTTGCTGCTCACCCTACTAAACTATTGCCAACACTACATCTGTGTTGCTGCTGACCTTGCTAAACTGCTGCCAACACTGCATCTTCACTGCAACTCCCTCTCCATCTGTTGTTGCTGCCACTGCAACATCTGCAACTAAAAAGCATCCAAAATACTGGATCAACTATGATTAGTATGATGCATTTGTCTCCTGAGTCTCCAAGTACTGCTAGTATCTACGCTGTCAATGAGGCATCTGTGACGTTGTTGACTCTACAGTGTACCACCTACACTGCTGCCAACTCTGCACTACGCTCCCCAACATTTGACTACAACTAGACTCTACATCTGCCACTTTGGCATCTGACTACATCTACTGCCACTAATCCATCCTGCTACTAAACATTGTGGGTCCCCATAGCAAGGTATTGATTCAAGGGGTGGACCTCCTCAAGAATCCTACCCAACTGTAGCACTTTGGGGCTACGACACCAAGTCACCCCACCTCACTCCTGGGTGTATATCGACAAACATAGCAAAATCTGATCTACTCATACTATTGTTGCTATTACTCTACTGTTGCTGCAACTACTGCAATAATGAGTTTGATCTCCCCAGATCCTGAAGCATTAGCTTTCATAGCCCTGCTCCCTCTGAGTCTCGATCTCCCAATGAGAAATCTCTTTGCTCCCTCCTGGCAACTCGCATTGTCCTCCCACACTGGAAACTGGACTACGTAGTTCTGCACTGGGAATCCCCTGGCTGGAACTGCACCTGCATACTGCAACTTGGCAATTCACATTGCCTGTGTCACTACAACTAGTTCTGCAACTACCATCTCACGTGTACTGACTGCAACTAGATTTCTGGTTGTCATATGAATGACTGACTGTGCCTGATGACATTGAATCTACTATTATGATACCGTGTGCCCCTCTAGTGAGGGTGATGGTCCTGCTGCAACAATCTAGAACTGATCTGTATGATCTCCTTGTTGCAATTGCACTTGACCCTGCCAATCTGGCACACTGGAGTCTCATACTCCTCCTGGATCTGGTGCCCCATTATCTCCTCTTAAGCCTAGTCCCTAGTTGGGACCCTTTATTTCTTTGCAACTCGCACTTCCTATGGCACTGCCTCCAGCAACTAGAAGTTGATTTGCTGCCCACATTTGCATTCTGGCTAACTCACACGACCTCCTCTCGCAATCTTGTACAGTCATCCTTGCAAAGCTGAAAAATCTGGAAACTCAAAACTGGAGAAAATAAAACTCAAAAATATCCCTCTTTCCCTCTGCTTGGCTGTTGGAACTGCTATTCACAGCCCTTGCTGGAGTGAGAAAATCTGCTCACAAATACTGCCAATCTGCAACTATAAATTTGAACTTCCGAGACTCGAAGTTCCCTGAGGAAAATTCTCCCTTTGTTGTGTGTGCTTTTCTCTTCCACCCGACACTGCTTTTTCTCTAGCGAATTGTTGCAAAACCCTTTGCATCCATCCATAAATCTTCCCAACGAAAAATATGAGCTACTCCCTTCACCTTTGGAATTACTCGATCTAGAAGGATCGAATTTTTCTGCCCTTCTCTCAGAAAAATTGGTCTTCCTCAAGCAACTCGACCTCTTGGAAAAACACTGCATTGCCCTTGGGAATTTCAATATGCTACCCTTCAATGAACAGCGAAACTCCCTCTTCCTTCACTATTGAGCTCTCCAGTTGAAAATTCAGAAACCCAAATCCTATTGTAGCAACTGGAAATAATTCTCCTACTTGTTAAATTAATTTTTAACAATTTATTTATTGTTTTCTATAGAAAATACTGAATCAATCACACTGCAACCTACACAAATAAACTGCGGAAGAAATACTAGCACACACACATAAAATAACACAGTTATTTTTGGACCAATGTCCCTGGAAAAACCCAACTTGGGAAAACCGGTGCAGCAACTGAGGGTTTTATTTTTATACAGCAGTGAAATACTCTGAGTACAACTAGATGTCGAAACTAGCAATCCTACAAGGAAAAAATGACAAGAAAGATCTAGTGAGTAAATTCCTCACTCCACAGGGAAATCCGAGCTTTGACCTTAGCTCAAATTGAGTCGTCCAAACTGGCTCTGCGTAGCTACTTTGTCACCTTAGTGCATTCACTTCTGCACTTAGCTCGAACCAACTTCTTCTCAAGCAATCTAGTTTGTTGTTGTATGGGAAAATGTCTCCCCTAGCCTCCGGAACCTCTGCCCAGCTTCTGGCACTGAAACTATGTTATTCCCCAACAGATTCAAAATTGCCTCTAGAGGCTACTGCGCTGCTCTGGGTTAGCCTCACTATGTCTCACTTGCCTCTCTGCAAATGCACTCACCAGAACTAGAATCCTTCCTCTAACTTCACTGTCTTTGCCCCTCTCTCACTGCATCAATCTCACTGGCTCTCTCTCCAGCAACTGACTGCTGTGACTCTAAAAATCAATCTACTCTTTAAATCGAACTACAGAAGTGATTTCTCCAAACCCCATTGACTTCCTCTTATAATTCTCTATTGAGACTTCAACGACCAGGATTAGATATTAATTGATGGCTAGGATTAACTTGAATTCAATCCGTGTGAGTTTCTAGAACATTCACACCTTAACTTAATTAATTCTGATTAATTAGTCATATTCCCTATGTTTAGACTTAGGAAATATTTAAAAGTTGACTAATAATCTAATTAAATCATTTTTAGGTAGAATTTCCAAAAACAATTTCTGGGTTTTGGAGATCTCATGCATTCTAGCCTCTCCAAAAAATTTCAAGGCTAGAACGCATCTGATGGTCAATACGAAGTGGGAGTGCCAAGGCTACTCCTATAAATGCATGAGAGAAAGTGAAAGAGAGATAATATCTAAACTCTCATGACTCCAAACCAAAGAGGAAACCAGCGTTCTGGGAGAGGGTACAAAATAAATAACCTCAAGAATCCAAATCTATGTTGCATGAAGAGTGAGAGGTGGGGGATCTATCCTCCTTTGAATCTACTCTCATACCATCTGAGGCTAAGGTAAAGAAACTTTGGATAGAAGGTTGTTTATGGGAGCCAAGCAGTGTCCGAGCAATATCTCACTGTCTAAAGGAGAAGACCTGCTATTAGCATTAGAAGGAATTGGTTGCCTACTGGTAAGTTGTCCCATGATTTAAGTTAGCAACTCCATAGGGTCTAACAGGCAAGCAATGGGTAGTTCCTCAAGGTCTAAGGATGTAGGAGTTGGAATGTCACTACTATATAACTATCCCTTGGTGGCCCTATCTGCTAGGAGAATTAAAGCTATGATGCAGGTAACATACCTCACCACCCTCCCCTCTGCCCCACCCATACTGAAACACTAAAACATCTTTCAATCTTTATGAAATGCATTTCACTTGTGGGAAACACATTTCATTCAATGTTCGTACAACGTGTTTCCAAATTTATTTATTTTTTGGTATTGCCTTAATTTGATTGTTGGGACACAAATTTTTGGTTTTAATGCCTAATTATAGGTTTATTATGAATTAAGGAGACTTCTAAAAGCCTCTAAGGCTAGAATTTTTTCTTGAAAAGAAGGTTTCCCTGTCAATTTGCACCATGAATACCAGTGATTAACGGTAATGATAATTTCACAAGGTAAAAGGAAGACAAGGAAAGATATAGACTTAAAATGTTCAAGATTTCAAAATTGGTAGGATTGCAGCATTTTTAGTATATTCTATTACATATGAGGGTATGGTATTGGTATTTAATCAAGAGCGGTGAGTTCTTTATGTACCTTCATGTAGGGAAATTCAATTGTCTAAATTGTTGAACATTAAATTATTGACTGGGAGTTCGTAAACTAATGAGGTATCGGAAAAATATATACAGAGCTAAGTTTAACTAGTCTTTATACTAAGCTAGACATGAAAGCGGTCCACTCATACTTCCAAGGGTTAAGTGAAGCAAGAACTTATCTTTTGAATGTTAAACAATTACATCCCTTGCCATTGAAATGATCTCAATACAATAACTTCCAACATCATTAAGATATTCAAAAGGATTAACTATCACCCGTAGTTCGATTAAGAAAAAAAAACACACACACACAACACAAGGGAAAAGCATGCTCAAGAATTGCAGGTTTGAGCCTGTAGATTTTTAGCTATGTTACCTATTAAACACTCACAAATGATAAACAAGATTAAGATAAAAGTGAGATGGATTCTATTCACAAATATTTACATATTTATACAATATCTTATGACCCTAGGTTTTCATATTCCAAGTGGTCTCTTGGACTCTAATAACTGTTCAAATTCCACACCATAACCCTTAGCAAATTAGGTGTCCAACATTTCCCCCCTTAATCCGAAGGGGTGCATATGGGTCCAATAAGAGCGCTAAAATACAAAAATTGCAAAAAATGCATGGCAACAATTGCCTAATTGTGCTCTCTAACATGATGGTATAAGGTGGGAGAACTCGAAGTCTCAACTAGTGGTGGTTTAAGGTTAACCACCAACACTGGAACACTTAGTGTAGTTCTTGGAACATTTCCAAATTTGGCTAGAAGTTGAAGTCTTCTGCTAGAGGAAGTGTTCTAAGAAGGGAGACGATTGAGGTCTCAACCTGGAACGATTGATGCAGTTCCTAGAAAAAATCCAAATCTAGCTAAAAGTTGAAGCCTTCTGCAAGAAGAAGTGTTCTAAAAAGGGAGACCATTGAGGTTTCTACCTGTGGTGGTTTAAGGAAGGCCACCAACCAAAATGCATGCTCATGGGACATGTCTCTATCTCTAGCTAAAACTCTGATTCTAGGTATGGCTGACTCCAACTCTAGCATCAGGAAGTAGGCTCAAGATCACTTGATGTATCTTTGAATCTTGTAGATGACCATCAATTCCCCCCTTGTCAGGTACAAGGTGAGAAGATGAAGAAATCTGAGCTGCAAGACATGTCAATATACAAGAACAAATTCTATGGTATGATTGAAATATCTTCTTGGTTGTTGAAGCCCATTGCCAAGAAGCGATCCATCCAAGGTGAATGTTCATTCTTGTAGGAGGCTTGTTAATGAAGCATTTGTTTGAATGATGAGTATTTTTATGACAATGATCACATGGGTGAAGATCAAAACAATGATATTTCACATAGCCAACTCTATCACAATGTTGGCTTCTGCAAATCTATGGTTGTTGTGGAAGACGAGCAAAATTTGGAATAGGTGAAGATGAATCGACTTGAAGAAATCCAACACTATGAAACTAGATGGGATTAGAGTAGCCTAGAATATGAAAAGACACATCTTTGTCATATGATGATGGGCTTGGGAAATGCAGCTTAAACCTCTACATCTTTATGCAAAAATGCTCTTGAAATGGGCATTGGATGTGAATCAACCTCAATCTTGCTGACTTGATCAATTTCTAGTTGTTGATAGGAGTTTATTTCAACCTTAAACATACGATTGTTTTGAACAAAAACCAATTCAGGGATGACTACACTGTTGTAGCTCATCTTGCTGTAACTAAGATTCGAGCTAAAAAAATTCAATATTTTCTTGTGTATTTTGCAAACAAATTTGAATATAGGAGTGTCCTTCAGAGGAAATATTTTTCGGATTAATAACATATATTTTTTGGCGTCAACGTTTCGAACCCTCAATTGTGGTTCATCATCAAGACATGGGTGGAGGACATGATCTAACATAAACTAGATAGTGTCAAGATGGTCCAAGGAATTCTAAGAAAAAACAGAATGATACGTTGGAAAGTCAAATGCAAAAAAGGGTCAAAAAAATTAACTAATTGATAAACGTTTAAAAACATAAAAATATTGAAATGTTGGAAAATATAATATAATAATAATAAACAAATAAAAATGAAAATTTTTAGTCAAACATGGTCCAGGAATAATTAATATTAACAAATAATAACCTAAAAAGAAACTCAAAATTACAGAAGAAAATATGGAAAGAAACCATAAAATAAAAATACATAATTGAATAAATAAATAGATAAAAATAATTTGAAATACCCTATCACTAATCAATTTATTGAAATCCAAAATCAATAAATTAAAGAAAAAAAGAAAAAAGAAAAATAAAGTAAAAGAAAATAAAATGAAAATAAAAATATATTTGAAATAATTCATAGAATATCTTGCATAGGATAGAGTGTCCTTACTAATTTTAATTGTGATTTCAGCAGTAAGCAACATTAGAGTGCTCAATAACTCTAACAATCATCAATTCTGGTCATTTTTTCAACAAATCACGCTCAACAAATAAAGGGAATAAATATTGGAAACCTTCTCACTATGTTCTAGGTCTGACACACTGTGTTAAAAACTTTCAAAAACTTGAAGAAGAGGTTTGTTGCAATGACTATGGAAGGTGGATTGGCTCAACATGCTCAATCCAAATCTGGTGGCTCAATCAAACCAACCAACACGTTGTTGTACAAACTAGCAGGCCTTATAAAGAGGCAAATTCTAGAAGCCAAGTAACCGTATGGACAATTGCTACTTGGATGAATGACTATCTTATATGAAGTGCATATCCTACAAGCTAGGTGAAATTTAGAATCTTGTTTGATTTTAAGTTAACTGCCTATTCTAAGTGTAACATTCCTCTTAACTGTTTTAGAACTAGTCTCT
>APFE031363645.1:0-16936 GCA_000404065.3 Pinus taeda
TAATAAGACTTAGAACTGAGCGAACAATAAGAAGAACGTTGATATACTAGGCCTTTATTAAAACAGCGAGGATATGATCTATGGGCAGATTTTGAAAGGATGGGTTCATTAAGGGTCCGTATATAATCTGCCACCTTATAAATGCTTACTGGTGCAATATTCGCCTAAAGATCTTTTAAATGATGCGAGGGGCGTACCGGTGACTGAGCGGGAATGATTATGCCTTAATTACCATTAACTCCGGCTTTTCAATCATTCTAACGGCTTTTCTTGGAGAACTGTGCCTTACCTTGTCGGATCGGGGAGGGGCACGATAATAGTTTTAACAATGTTTCAAACGATGCCGATCGTCGATCGCCGATATCGGATCGGGAAGGGCATACGCGCATTAAGCTTTGGCAAGAGAAACCACCGATCGCCGATGGTCGATATCGGGTCGGGGAGGCATGCATGAGCAACACTTGATATACAAAGAGAACTGCCGATCACCGATATCGCTGATGGCTTTATCGGGTCGGGACTTTATCGATAGACATGATAATGGTGCTCAAGAAGAGGGCCGATGGCCGATATCGGGTCGGGACTTTGGCCGATGGCGCAATAGGGATGCATGAAGGAAATGGCCGATGGCCGATATTGGGTCGGGACTTGGCCTTTTGATTGTTTAATGCATGCATTTTTTGCCTTATTTCCAATATTTCAAAGGAATATTGCTTTTCTTAGTTTTATTGGAATTTCATAAAGTAAGGATTATTGACATCAATTTTATTTTGAAAGGGACCCATTTCATATTTTAATGATCTTGTGAATAATAATAAAGATGAAATGGGGGGTTGTTTTGCAAGGCACAACACCTTGCACCACTCACCTTGGGTGGGATCAATCGTTGCTAGGACTAACTGTGTTTCTGCTTTCTGTGGAGTTGTATCCATGTCTGAGTCTGAAGTATCTGAGGGGTGATGTCGTTTGATCCCTCCCATACTTAGATCCTCACTTGTCTTCTCTGCCTGATTTGAATGGAGTTGTGAAACCTTGTTGGCTGATATGTTTTCCTTTTGGGTTTCCTCTCCATGGGTAGGCTCAATATTCTCTATGGGGGTAACTTCCTCCTCTACTTCTGATTCGTCGTCCTCTGAGTCAGGAGGGGGGAATTGCCACCCTTTTCTCTGCTTCCCTTTCTGCTTCTTTTTACTGTTTGCTTTCTTTGCTTATGGGCATGTACTTTGCAAGTGTCCTATTAGCCTACAGATTCTGCATCTGAAAGCAGTGTTTTCGTAGTCTAGTCCTTGCAACCAGTTTTATTGCTTGTATACCAGCCTTATACTTTCCGGCAGTCCTTTACTTAGATCAACTTCCACACAAATGCGTGCAAAGGTGTAGATCCTCTCCTCAATCCTCTCCAGATCTATTTTGATATATTTCCCTATGTTGTTCCCAATTCCTTCCAAAACTCGTTCACTCCAAAAGTGAAGAGGAAGGTTATATAGGCGGACCCAGACTGGCATTCTAGAGACAGTCATTTTGTTTGGATCAAAATCTGGAAACCATGGGGTCATAAAAAGAGCCGATGTTCCCCAAAACCAAGGCCCTGCACTGATGATTGTATCTCTGGCTTCCATGGATGTGAACTTAACAATGAAAAACCCCTTGGAGCATAGATGTATATCACATTCCATGGTCCAACTGGTGTAGATCCAGTGAAATAGATCCAATGGCTTTGGCTAAAAACTGTTAAATCGACAGATTAGGGCCTGAGTTTCATATGACTTAACGTATTCTTCTAGTCCTGTAGAATCAATGTTGAGGGCTAGGGTTTGGCCTAGCTGATCTACTAAGTATGGCCTAGGTGTATGTCCACCTTGATTTGGAGGGAACCCTGGGTCTCTGTTACCCTGTAAGATGTTTTTGTAAGAGTAGCCTCCCTTGGGTTGTTGCTGAGTTTTCCCCTTGTCTCCTCCTGTGGTGCTTGGATGTCCCTGGGGCAGAGCACCTCCTCTCAACCTAAGGTTTAAAGCAATGGTTGTTTCTGGGCTTATATCGTAGTTTTTTAGGGTTCTGCTATCCTGAAGGGACCACCTACCACTAACCAAATGTTGGATCTGAACAGGGTATCCCATCAATGACCATATTTGTTGTTTCAACTGCATAATGGTGCTTTTTGCATGTACCCACACTAGATTGGTTTTCCCCATAGGGGGTTTAATAAAAATCTGAAACCAAGTTGATGTTACCTATTGCCTGGGTTTCGGTTGTTCTAGCTGCCTATGACATTGCACTGCCTCAAGACGCAAGAAAGGAGGCTGCCCTCATGGAATACATAGATAACACCTCTTCCTTACCTCGTTCCAGATCTGGAGAAGCCAGGTTCGATCTATGGCTGTGTGGAGCGATACTGTCTTCCGCTAGGGGTCCTTAAGATGCTTCTTTCTTGCATGAAAATCTCCAATTCCTGCCTGGATCCAATTTTCTTTTGCAGAGATGTTGGTTTCGACCGCTGACTCTTCCTGTAATTGGTCAAGTTCTGGTATCCCTACATGTACAGTGATGGCTGGTATTTCAAGCACAGCCCCCCTTTGAGGACCAGGACAAAGGGATTTAGGCCATTGAGAAATTACGCCGAAGGTGCGCATGCCCTGAGCAAGATGGCCAATGTATATAGAAATCCCACTGCATCCCACAGACCACCCAATGTGCGCACTAGGACAGAGATATCGGACGAACTGTGATGAGGGTGCTTGGTTCAAGTATGTGATCAAAGACGAGGGCACAGTCTGCCATTCAGGTCTGCAGGGGGTCCCAAGAATCAGCCCATCTGTCACCTGGCCACGCCCAAGAAAATCTTGGTTTCCTTGCCCCACAGAAGCACCACCACGAGGGTCAGTGGACCCCCAGAGTTCGAAACCATGGAAGCTCCTCCAGTTCAGCGAGATCCGACCTGCGATGGCTGCATTGGTAGCAAAAAACCCTAGGTCGAAAGAACATTCGCCCGCACTCTCCATTTTCCCAGGGATTATATTTATTTTTTTATTGGTGCTTCATAGTGTTTATGAATCCATTTTTCCTTATCGTGTAACTAGAAGATAATTTTTTTGTAAGTAGAAGGAAATTTTAGTAATTCAAATACAAATCTTGTTTTTTTGAGTAATTGGAAGATAATTTTTGTCCTTTTTTGTAAGATTTGGATACAATCTATATCTTCTTTTGTAATTGGAAGACAATTTATATTTTTTTGTGATTGGAAGATAATTGTTGTTTCCTTGTAACTATAATCCATTTAAACATGGTGAACCATTGTATGAAAAAAAAATAGTCATAAAGGAAAGTAAGTAAAATAAAAGGCCATGTTAGGTATGGATAATATGTAGAGTTTTAGAAAAGGAGAAGTCAACTTCTAGACAAAAAGAGAAAAATCTAGTGAATATTTCATCAAAACAATCTATTGTGGATGGCTAGATGATTATGGATTTTTTTGTAGTTCATTATTGTATGGATGAAATCAAATGGGAAACTAGCACACAATGTCCTAATGAATAATTTATTGTTATGAAAAATCTTTTTCAATAATTTGTCATTCTAGAAATTTCATCTAAGCATACAATATCCTTCTAATAATTTAAATACAAACAGAGAGGTCAATAGTGTCAAAATATACTTCAGAAAAGAAAAAATTCCAAGATATAGGCCCATCACCCCTACCTATTTTTAACACTACATAATGGATAACTCAAAAACACCTTAAGGTGGAGAAAAATGATTTATCATCACTAGATGGCAGGCTAGCTAACTCAACTATTCATTATCAATCTTGTAAAATTATCAAATAAAACTTGGAACCAAAGTCTAATGCAGCTAAATTCTAATTATTTAAATATAGTATCATGGCTATCTTTAGAAGCCTTGTGGATTCTTTCTAAAAAATGGTAATATATATTGATCCCAAGACCATATTGAAACTCATTGTCTCTTGCCATTATCAACTTTTAACAAGATATTATGAAAAATTCCATTTGTTAAAACAACATCCCATCTCATTAAATACAGTGTCAAAACTCTTTGAATTAATTCTATTATACAATATATCCTTGACATAGGTGGCCAAATAGATTTAAGGGCCTTCACTAGTAGGCTACCTCATTCTAATATGAAGTTAATTGAAGTAGTTAAGGAACTAGTCAAAAATGTCTAGCATGAGAAAATTAAACCTTCCTCATACCAAAAAAATGCAATAATATTAAATATTTCTAAGAATCATCAACCCCACATTAAACACGTTCTTGACATGACATAAATATAATTGTATGGGAGATTAAGGAATGCATATGTTAGAAACAGTGGAAACCAGGACACCAGTAAGAGGGGGGTGAATCAATAATGTGGCTAAATCATACAATTTCACAAATTAACTCTTCAATCACTTTAGAAATTTATTCATAACACACCACAATCATGTAAAATATAAAATTACATGCACATGAGAAACACATATATACAAGGCATCAATATTCATTTCATTACAAGCTTCAACTTGATTACATCATGGCCCCATAAGCTACCACTTGTACATTTATCAAGTACCATTAAAAGTGACTTCTGCCCCTACCCATTTGCTAGTAATTACTAGAAAGGACTCTTGCTCCTCACATATTACTTTAAGAAATTATAAGTTTAATTGTATTTTTCCTCAATTTTGGCTTTGCTACAGGATTTAACTAGGACTTTCTAATTTTGAAAAATCTCCAGTTTTGGCATTTTTGCTATGACTGTCAAATATGTTGTTTGACTGCTACTCTGCCTTCCATGCATTTAACACTTTGATGTTATGTTTGGCTTTTAACTTCCAAACAACATTTAACTATCACTTACCAAGATTGTTGACTCATTGATGCCACTATCGGGATTCCAAACTCAACCAAACCTACTACTAAACTAGTAGCTGGATATTTATGCCAAAGGCAGTAAAAACTCTGCCAAATTCCATCGAATTTCATTAAGTCCCTTTCACTTTGGCACATACTTGTTTTATTCCATAGAACCTAGTCTCCATGACCACTGTCTAATGATCAAGACACTTAACTTGTTTGAGGTCTTTGCTAGCTAAAACCCCGTGTTAATGGCTCTGCACCATTGGTCACATTTCTTCATGATAAAACCAACCACCATCCCAAAGTTCAAAGCTCTCTATATCCTAGCTCTATTATGTTTTTTCACCCCTAGTCTTCTTGTGGAGCAAAACAAGCCAAGGATTTGGTGCTTAGTTGATTCAGAGCCTCTGTATATCATAACCTGTTGCATGGCACCATGTGCAGACACTTAGCCCATAACTCCCCTACTCCTAACACATTCATTTATGTAACTGCAATAACCCAACAGGGTCTAACATCTGGGTCAATGTGTACATGGGGGCCTCCTAGCACTTCTTTGATTGGTTATTGTCATGCCATCATGGGCTAGTGCCTACTGCCTAGATCTTTTCACTTGTGCTCCTATAATAAACCCATTAAGATCTGCCTTACAAAATGAGTTGTCCCTTGCGGTCCTCCTACTACACAAAGAGCTAATGGAATGACTCTCTGAGCTTAGTCAGCTTCCGATATATCCTGGTGCTCACCACTTGATTCCCTCTCTCTAAGTTCCATTTTAAATCTTTCGGTCTTACTAGCCATTTCCTTTTTTTTTTTTTTTCAGTCGAAGCCTTGATGTAGTGCCACTTTATTTTCCCTGCAGATTAGCCCTCAAGAGGCTGAGATGTTGGAGTGGGATCGTCCACTCGAATCTCATTATTTGACTCTCTACTATTGTTTTTATAAGGACAAATCATAAGAGAAAACACATGAAATCTCCCTAGAATTCAAATAATCCTAGTGACAAACAAACAATCAAACTAATTCCTTCCCTGAATCTATCCTTTCTTGAATCATAAGCTCCCAAAGTGTGAAAAAAATTCATTCCTTATTATGACATGCTTCATGAAAATCTCCCATTGTGCTTGTGTAGCTCTTCCATGCTTGAATCCATACCTAGACACATTGAAACAACAAAGGATCAAAGGCATATGCAGTATAAATGATTCAGTAATTCAAGCTAGTGATCAAGAAGGCTAGTAACAAACATCATTCCAATGGACAAATAGAAATAACATAAACCATCCATGAAATTCATCAATTAATTCATTAAACAATGTAGTGAGAAGAAACACTTGTATGTATTAATTTTAGAAACATAAAAGAGCTACAAAACATGTTCCTTGATGTTGTGAATCTCCTGCCATTGATCTCAATCCTCTTCAAGAATGATAAACTCTCCAATCTAATTTCTCCAGCATAAACTTATTCTCAGCAGCCTCTCCCAAGTCCCCCACCTATGGCTTGATTAACAGGCCAAAAGAAAGTAGTTTTATATCCTTAGTCCAAGGATGAGATCCACTAAAAGAGGGATGAGGGCTCCTTGAATACTAGAGATTAGCTCCATCAAAAATGAGGTTAGGCTCAAATAAACATGAGTTCGAGGCTTTCTGTTGGGAATGATTCTCCCAACAATGCTTCTAGATCTCACATTTAATTTTTTCTTTTTATTGAGTCATGTGTGCACTTTTTAGTGTCCAACAAAGCACACATGTGTGCAGGGATCAATGTTAGTGACTGTACATGCACAGAAACTATCTAGGAAACTACGCAGGAGACTAACCCTAGGTTTATGTACCATGTTTCCCATAATTTTCACTTAATTCAAGGTATATAAGTTGTTAACTTTCAAGGGAGTGCTTCATGACACTTGGATGGATGGCGAGAGATCCAATTTAATGATCATTTACCTAATACGACAAAATTACGTGTAACAAATTACCCCCTAAACTGAAAAGTCATAAAATTTTGAGGACTAAAGTCATTTATCATATGAAGGATTGGATCACAGATCATGGTTGGAAACCTTTGAAAATTTGTCAAGGATTACAATGCAATTTAATAATCATCACTGAGGTAGGAATTAACATACTCGGAGAAAATATAACTTGATGAATCAATAGGGAAATACATTATGTCAAAGTAGATATAGGATGGATGCAGCCATCAAACATAAAATGCTTTGTATAATCATGAATAAAAAACTCCTCACAACCACAATAGATGAAACTAGATCCACAATCTTGATCTCCATCTATTGATCCATAGTACAAATCTAGCCATGAGAGTGAATGTCTCGAAGTCGAACATGTTGAGACCACTTGATTACCAGTCAATGATGTGAATCATTAAAAAGTGTGAGAGAAACTACAATTAATGACAATGGTACTCAAGGTACTCTCAATACAATCTATGGAGTATGAAAATATGATTTTATGTCAAACAATCATATAATCATTTGATCGAAGGCCAATGATGAGAACCTATCATCAAAGACAATAAACCTCCCATTAAGGAACATAGGCTTTAAGATACTAAAAATGGTTTCTAGATCAACTTCCTAGATAATGAACTAATGTCGATAGGAAGTGAACCGCCACAAGAGGGTCTATGTTAGGTCCCTATAATATTAGTGAACCCCCCATTACTATTGTCATTGTATCCTGTATAGTTATTATTGTGCCCCTATTGTCCCCATATTGTCATTATTATGCCCCATAGAATCCCTCTATTGTTATTTTTTGTGCCTTTATATTATTATTGTTAGGTCGGCTTGGTTATATTGTGACCCCGTAGACTCATATAGAAAGGAGGTTTTGTCATTTGAATCATCTAAGAATTGTTCATTTGTGTATTGTAAAGGAGGTTGGCCCCTCGAAGAGGCTTATTTCTAAGGCACTGATCTATCTTTTCTATCTTTTTGTGAGTTGGTTTCATAACATTTGGTATCAAAGCTTTGGATTCTAGGGTTTCGCTGCTCCAAATAGGTCACGTGCCATTTTTGCTATAAAAAAATTTCTGCAATGTTTCAAAAGCTAAAAAAAAAAACCAATTAGGCCAAAATAGTTCTAACCTTCGGGTCCAAATTTCAAAGCTTTTCTCGCTATCTTTGTGGAGATATGATCTGAGGAAGTTGGTGTTTTTGCAGACTCCCGAATTACATTCCAAACAGGTGACCTGGGGAAAATCATCATAACTTTTGTTTTCAGCATCAGATTGAAATCTCATAAGAAGTTTTAGAAAGAGGATGGCCTCTAGTTTTCTATGTATCAGTTTCAAGTACTAAGGCTGAAACAGTGACATGTGGCACATTGTACAAGTTTTCTCTATTGAACTAGTCTATAATCAGGTCACCGTGGGAGATTTGGCATAACTCTTCCTTGGAGAATCCAATTTTGATCAAACTGGTGGTATTGGAAAGATGATGTAGAGAGATACTGCAAATCATGATTTTAGAACTGGGAGATCCAAAATTACAGAGGTAGACCAAATTCAATATCTAGCTCCTACAAGTGAAAAAAGGTGTGTATTTTTTAAATTTTTGCATAAGCTTGGTTTGAAAAATTAGTTTGAAGTAATTCAAAGGGCATAATGAAGCATTATTATTGGTAATTGATGCCCCAAAGAAAGAAAATGGAAACATCTAGTAAGCAACCTGAAAGCTCTAGCATGACTCATGAAGAAGAGGAAGAAATGCAACATGATATATCAATATTACAAAACCAAGTGCAACAAATTTTGCCCACACAAAAGGGTACATAAAATAAGATGGATGGTTTAAAGAAAGACGTAGAAGCTAAGATGGGTGGTTTAAAGAAAGGTGTATAAGCTAAGATAAATGACTTGGAAGCTAAGATGGATGACATGGAATCTAAAATGGATGGCATGGACACTAAGATGGAAGCTAAGATGAATGGCATGGACGATAATATGGAAGAATTGAAGATAAATTTGAATAAGTTGCTGCAAAAAATGGTCACTAATGGTGAATGGGTAGTAAAGTAAACTCATGATGAGAACAAAATAAATGTTAACCATGATTTCATAGACTCTAATGTTGGATTGAAGACCCACCATGTTCCAAAAATTGATATGAGGAAGTTTGATGGCAAGGATCCTGGAACATTGATACTACAAATGGTGCAATTTTTTGATCTTCATAACGTGCAAAACACACAAAAGGTACGTATTGCAGCTTTATATTTGGAACCAAATCATTTTTTATGGTATTGATGGCTTTTCTCTCGTAAACCAATTGTCACTTGGAAATTTTTACGGAATATATGATAGCACACTATGAGGATACTAAAAGAAACACTTTTTTTTAGCGAATTGATAAATCTCAAACAAAAGGGTTCAATGATGGAGCACATTGAGAACTTCCAAAAATTTAACATAAGGGTAAAATATATTCTAGAGGAGCATAGGATTGATGTGTTCATAAGGACTTTAAAGGATAATATCCAACATGAGGTTCGCCTTTGGGAACCTGATTTATTGGAGAAGGCATTCAGGTTAGCAAGAAAAATGGAAAGGAAAATTATGGCAACCAAGAAGCCTACCGCTCACAACTATAAATATGGAAGTGTTTCTGCCCCTAGCCTTCCACAACATACAAGGTTGACACCACAACAATTGGAGGAAAAAAGAGTAAAATGGCTTTGTTACAGTTATGATAGCAAATACACTAAAGGTCATAAGTGTGCTGAGAAGAAATTATTCTACATAGATTATGAAGAGGAAGAAGAAAAGGAACAAGAAATTTCAAAAGAAGAGGATATATTCGAGGAAAAAACCCTAGATAAAGAAGAAATGAA
This sequence comes from Pinus taeda, assembly GCA_000404065.3. Lineage (NCBI taxonomy): Eukaryota > Viridiplantae > Streptophyta > Pinopsida > Pinales > Pinaceae > Pinus > Pinus taeda. The sequence goes on from APFE031363645.1 coordinate 9,719, forward strand.
TCCGACCATATCTTGTAATGCATTGGCTGGAATTACCACTCCTCAAACTATCAAGATAGAAGGACATATCAAGAAGAAAAAGTTAATAGTGTCTATTGATTCGGGAAGTACCCATAATTTTATTCATTGTAAGATAGAAAAGGAATTGAATTGCTTCCTATATCTAGCACCAGAGTGTCAAGTGATGGTTGCAAGTGGATGAACCATAAATTGCTCTGGAAAGTGCCATAATGTCAAGTTATCCACGGGAGAATATGTATTGAATATCCCAATGCTTTCCATTCCAATGGGTGGTGCTAATGTTGTACTAGGAGTCCAATGGCTACAATCCTTGGGTACAATAGCTTTTAATTTTCAAGAACTTTTTATGAAATTTTCTGTGGAAGGAAAGGAAGTTGAAGTAAGGGGTATTGCAGGGAAACCGGGAAAGATAATCAGCTCTAATGGTATGACAAAGCTTCTAAAGAAGGAACAACGAGGTGTAATTGTACAATTATGTTCACTAGAGGTTCCCACATCGAAATCATCTATTTCTCAAAATCTCCAAAAAGCCTTGGACAATCATTCCAAGGTATTTGAGACTCCCAAAGGTCTCCCACCTATTTGTGATCATGATCATGCTATTCGTTTGATTCCAAGAAGTGTTCCTCCAAACATCAGGTCGTACAGATATCCCTATGCCCAAATGAGTGAAATTGAACGCATGGTTGCAAAAATGCTAGAGGCTGGTATAATTCAACCTAGTCAAAGTTGTTTCTCTACTCCAATAGTATTAGTTCACAAGAACGATGGATCATGGTGCATCTGTCCAGATTAAAGGGAGCTCAACAAGCTCACTATTAAAGATAAATTTCCCATTCCCATTATTGATGAATTATTGGATGAATTGCATGGATCAATTTACTTCACGAAGTTGGATCTTTGTTCAAGATATCATCAAATCATAATGAATACTAAAGACATTCCAAAAAAAACATTTAGAAATCATGACATTCATTATGAATTTTTGGCCATGCCTTTTGGCCTTACTAATGCACCTTCTACATTTCAAGGTTTGATGAATTACATTTTCAAACCCTTCCTTAGAAAATTTGTGTTTGTATTTTTTGATGATATACTAATCTACATCAAGTCTTAGAAGGATCATGTCCAACATGTTGACATGGTGCTCAAACTATTGGAGGAGAAACAATTATATGCAAAAAAACTCCAAATGTTTCTTTGGAGTACAAGAGGTGGAATTCTGGGTCATATTGTACTCATGAGGTGTTAAGGTAGACCTAGCAAATTAAAACATTAGGGATGGAAAATCCCCAATCCATAAAGAATCTACGAGGATTTCTCGGGTTGACAGGGTATTATCACAAGTTTGTTAAGAATTATGGGAGAATAGCAACACCTCTAACAACATTATTAAAGAAAGATGCATTTTCATGGACTCCAGAAGCAACAAAGGTCTTTGAACGTCTGAAAAAGGCAATGTGCCAAGCACCAGCCTTAGCTACACTAGACTTCACAAAAAACTTTATTGTGGATTGTGATGCCTTAGGAAATGGAATCGGTGTTGTTTTAATGCAAGAAGAAAGACCCATTGCTTTTGAAAGTCGTCCAATCAAAGGAAAGTATTTACACAAAGCTATTTATGAGAAGGAAATGTTGGCAATACTACATGTACTTAAGAAATGGCAACCATACCTAATGGAAAGACACTTCAAGGTAAAAACAGATCATGATAGTCTTAAATACCTTTTAGAACAAAGGTTATCTTCAGAAGAGAAACAAAAATGGGTCACAAAGATGTTTGGTTATGACTTTGAAATCATCTACAAAAAAGGGAAGCAAAATGTTGTGGCAAATTCACTCTCAAGGAAGAATGAGGATGTGGAAGCATTTATTTGTTCCATTTCTATTGTCCAACCAGATTGGATAAATGAAGCAAGGGATGAATGGAAGAATGATGAGGAAGTGTGGGCACTCATTCAAAAGATACAACAAGATCCCAGTACATCTGATACATTTATCTGGAAAATGATTCGTTATGGTATAAGGATTGGGTATACCTATGTAAGAACTCCCAACTCAAACAAAAGATTCTCAGGGAATTGCACACCTCTTCCTTAGGAGGGCACTCAGGATTTCTAAAAACCTACCACAAGGTTAAGAAGGATTTTTTTTAGGATGGCCTTAAATCTGATATTCAAAATTTTGTGGCGTAGTGTTTGGTTTCCCAACAAAATAAAGTTTAAACAATTAAGACTCTAGGACTATTACAACCTTTATCCATTCCAAGCCAATGTTGGGAGGAGATTTCAATGGATTTTATCACAGGTTTACCCAAGTCCGAAGGAAAGAGTGTTATCATGGTGGTAGTGGACAGACTTACCAAGTATGCACACCTTTGTGCATTATCTCATCCATTTAAGCCAAGTACATTTTCTACTGCATTTATGGAAACAATTCAAACGTTACATGGAAACCCAAAGATTATTGTAAGTGACAGAGATCCCATTTTCACTGGAATTTTTTGGACATAATTATTTTCTTGTCTTGGTACTCAGTTAGCTAATAGCTCATCTTATCATCCTCAATCTGATGGGAAAACTGAGATAGAAAACAAATGTTTGGAAGGATATCTTCGTTGCTTTATATCTGATAAATAAACACAATGGGTCAAATGGTTGCCTCTAGCTGAATGGTGGTATAATACTTCCTTCCATACTTCAACAAAAATGACCCCATTTATGGCACTTTATGGATATCATCCACCATCCATCACATCATATTTAAGAGAAAATTCTAAGGTTCAATCAGTGGAAGATCACATTGATGAGCCCTAGAATTGGGTAACTTATTGGTCTCATTTTGCCTAGTTGTTCTAGAACAATCCACCATTTTTCATAGTTTATGCATGTTTTTTGAGTATGTTTATGTTATTTGAACGAATGAGGGTGGTCACTTTACCAAGAAGGCTAATACGTGGTTATTTCAGGTTTTTGGACAAATTTGGAACAAAGCCAAGCAATTATGAGCCAGATGATAGCCAAGCATGAAGGAAAAAGGGTGAGGATTCGTAGGAAGGATGTCTCTTGCATTAAATATCCCTTCCTAGAAATCTCCACCCTCAACTCGGAGCTCAGCAGACCACTAAAACAAATCCTAAAGGCAGCCAAGCAGCTTGGTGAAAAGTGACTGTTTACTGGTAGTTGGAGTAGCCGAGCCCCTTGAGTTAAGGAGGGCTGCTGAGGCCCATCGTAGGCATAAATAGGAAGGCTTTCAGCCTTCGTAGTTTACTTTTGGGGACTTTTGTTATTTTGCACTAGGGTGTTGCTATTTTCTCAGCTCATTTTCGTAGCTGCTGTTGTATAACTTTCTTATGAACATGGCTATTTTTGAGTAATGGAAAGAAACTTCGTTTAGCATCAGTTCTGAGTTTATTTAGGAGCCTACAGCTCTTGGGGTTGGGCCCAACCCAAGTGCCAAGGCTTCCTTCATGTACTGTTATTTGTTTTTATGTCTTTGCAAAATCATTTCTATTAAGTAGATCAACATCTTGCTGGTTACATAGGTCATGGTTGATGATTAGATAGGCTTTTATGTTTAGATTTAGTTGATAGATTAGTAACAGGGAAGATCTCCAAAAAATGCCATCAAGCACCTATGATCTCACCTCTCCCTTAGTGGGATCGTGAGCTGGGACAAAGGTGACATTGTTGCCAACAAAAACATTGTCTTTGCTTCACCATGCAATTAGTAGTGTTGGATTCTTAGTTTCCAAAATTGATATCATTTTTGATTGCATTCTTAGGGTTATGATTGCTTAGTTGCATAGTTATTTCATTTGATTTCATTGCAAATAAACTTATGTTCCATTTCTTTGTTGTTATCTAGGTCAGAATAGACTAACGTAACTAGGTATTTGATTTTCCAAGTGTTTGGTTGTCCAGTTTGAAAAACAACTTGTAGAGCACCTGTTGTCCTTCTTTATCTACCCATACTCCATCAAATACACCTACTCCATCCTCCACTTAGAACCCTTACCTTACATTTTCCTCATTTTCTTACTTTGCCCTGATTCTCAACTTTTTGTGCAACATCGTTTCATCCCTCCTTGAAAAAATATAACCATCTGCGCCACTCCTCAACTCCATCCACCAAGTCCTGAACCTCACCACACCCCTATCTCACCTCCATACTCATTCCTCCACCTTTCTCCCTCCATCAATTCTCCAAAATCCCATTTTTGAACATCCTGTAGAAAATTACAGACAACCTGTAGAAATTCCAGAACATCCTGTAGAACCCCTGCAGACTTCTTGTAGAAGCTCCCGAAAGCGGTTTCTCGAAAGCCAAACTCTATGAAACTCTTAGGAAGGGTGCTAGGGACCCCTTAGGCCCTCTCTAAACCTTTCCAACCTCCTGCAAGCATTTCCTCTCGCTGATCCACCTCTGCACAGTCAAAAGTAGTGAAAGCACATGCATGATAAATATGACAACTTAATAAAAAATACAAAAAGATGTTTTCTTCAAATAGAAGTTGCTTAGACACATGTATTTTACCTTCCTAGAAGTAATGGCATCTCTTTCAGTAACTTGCATCCTCTTTTTCGCATCAGTAGGGTAGCTGGTAAAATTAGGGTTTGCTAGGGTTTGCATTCCCTTTCAGTGTTTCAGTTTCTTTCTGAAAGTAGATTAGCTTCCCTTGAGTTAGCTTTCATCCATCAGTTAAAAAGCTTCTTCTCAGAGCTCATAGAAGTTGGCTTAAGCCCCTAGCAGACTTGCACCAGCTGACCAAGTGACAACTACGGTGAGAGTTAGTAATTGTGCATACAACACCGTCGCTTCCAAGTCTGTTACGAACTACCAGGTTGATATAAAGTAAAGAAGGGAGTCCCATGAGTCGCAGCATTATTGCTGCAATACTGGAGCCCACCATTCTTTTTAGCGTCATTCCCGGGGAAGCGTCAGAGTATTTGTGATTGCTATTTTTTTTCTATTTTCTACCACAACCTTCTGCTCAATAGTTTATTTCATTTCCATCCTGCAACTTCATTTCCGTAAAAATAGATTAGACATTTCCTGCTTTCCTAGACTAGCATTTCAATTCTGCAAGCATAGAGTAGCATTTCCATTCTGCAAGCATAGAGTAGCATTTCAATTCTGCAATTTCAATTTCGCAAGCATAGTCTAGCATTTCATTCTTGCAATTTCATTTCCGCAAAATAGATTAGTTCTTTCCTGCTTTCATTTCAATTCCGCATTTTCATTTTAGCAGGGTAGATTTTAGTTAGTTGCAATTCAATCTATTTTCAGTTTTGCAGGTACAAGCAGAAAAAAACAAAAGCAGCCAAAAATCTTTCATTTCATGCCTCGTAGGAATAGAGACAATACTGGAAAATTCCTACCCAACACCCCCACCACATCACTGAGTCACCCTTCTCTCTTCTTTGGTGGCCGTGATCCAGAAGAACCTATAGGTGAACCCCCTAAGATATATGAAGATCCTATAACAGAAGAAGAGCAAGAGAACAGTCCTCTTGAGATCATGGCTGAACACAAAAATGGTATAGGAGATAACGAGAGAATAAAAGGTGCCTTTCCCATCCAAGAGACCAATGGGGACATGAAAATGAAGAACATAAGTCCCTCATCCTTACCTCACTTCCATGGATTGACCACTGAAGACCTGGATACCTTCTTGTTTGAGTTTGTTGTCCTTTTTCAAACTTATGACTATGTCGAAGACGAGCAAAAGTTGAAGTTCTTTCCTTCTACCCTCAAGGATGCAACACTACGCTAGTTCATGGGGCTACCTAGAAACAGTATCACCACTTGGGCTCAGATGCAGCAAGCCTTTAACAACAAATACCGGGACTACTGTAGGTCAAAGGAAACAAAGGGAGAGATCTTTTGGATGACCATGGAAAATGGTGAGTCTTTAGAAGACTACGAGGAAAGGTTCCAGCTTAGTTATAAATGGGTCAAGTGTACACTTGATCCTGAATCTTTGAAGTTGGTTCTGCTTCGAGGAGTCCCCGAAGACCTTCTAGATACCCTTCATTTGCTAGCGGGAGGGGATATCTACCAAATAACTTATGAGGACATAAAGACTGTGTTTAGAAACCATTCTAGGGTAGCCCGGAAAAGAGGTAGGGGGAATCCACTTTCAACTAGTACCACCTTCTCCAAACATGAGTTTGCTAATCAGATGGAAGACCTCAAAAGTGAGATGAGACAGACCATTGCCATGCAACTTGATACTTTCTGAATTCAACAAAAGAAAGAGGAAGTTGAAAGGGCTTTGGCCATTTTCTGTCCCAGATGTATGAGGAAGCACCCTAAGAACGAGTGCCCATTGCACTCAGTAGAGGTGTGCTTCGTTTGTGAGGAAGACCACCCCACATACCAATGCCCAACCTTACCCGAATTTAAAGCCATGTATCTAGGGATCAAGGCAACCGTTGAACCTCTCTACTTCCTCAACCAAAGGAGGCCGCATGGGCCCAGACCTTACCAGCAGGGGATGCAAGGGACATCCTGTTGAGATTGCAACAAGATGATGGAGCTTAGTGAAAAGAGTCGCCTTCACTAAGTGGGCCCGCAGGCAAATTATGGCGCAAAGTCTATTTTTAGACTATGTATATTTTTAGACATATGGATCATGTCTATGAGTTGCAGGATGTTGTTTATGGATGATTGGTCAAGTTGGAAAAAATAGAAGGAATTCTATTTTTAGACAACAGCGGTGACACTGTCAAGTCTAATTATAGAGCAGTCAAATATTATTAGCTTATAATAATATTTAGACTATAAAATTTATCTTATTCTCTTGGAGCACTTCAGTTTGAGCTACAGATGTGGCACATGTAGTTGTCAGAAGGAAATACGTTTTATTTATGGGTCAGTTGAGTTGTTGCATGCATGACTTTAGTTAGAACTCAAGCAGTTGAGTTTGGTGGAGTTGATGGAGTTGTGTTCAGTTTGACTTGGTTAAACTCGTTGTAATTAGTCTAGCTACAAATATACTAATGATGAGTTGTTAAATTAATTATTAAATCATAATGCAACTAAAGAATACATCAGTTAACTCAGTTGCATGTCAGTGCATGTTCAGTTCAGCAGCGACAAGTGTTAGAGGATCAAATTGCTATCAGCTGTGACTATAGTTGTGCATGAGGATTTGCACAATCAATGGGATTGAGTTATGCCAATGAGAATTGG
>APFE031363645.1:16946-40803 GCA_000404065.3 Pinus taeda
CTGCTCACGTGATTCCCAGTGTGAGTGATTATTTTGAGGTAAATATGAGTTTGGTTCAACCATTCTCATCCATTCTTGAGCAGGTATTGAGCAGTGGAGGTAGGCAAGCAGTGGAGTAGATTTGGAGATCAGATCTGAGCTGTATTGTGTGTAATAGGTGGAGATAGTGCTGGATACTTGTGAGAAGTATTGACTATTGTAATGTTACATGTTCTTAATCATTAATATACAGATAGTGTGGGGTTTTCAGCTATAATCTTTCCTCGGGTTACATACTGCGTTAATGTGTGCATGCTCTTGATGTTTTATTGTTATTGATGTTGTTATATTGATGATCAATGTAGAGGAGCTTATGTATTGTGTATGTATTCCGCAATAGTACATGATCAAGATAATCTCCATTGAATATATGTTTATTATTCAAAATTCCTACACATCCCAAGCTTATTATAGCTACCTTCTTAGGGCCCCCCTACCCATCCTTCATGGTCCGCACCTCCTCTGTAGTCTTATCCATATCAATACCATACTCAACCTCCTACTCATTCATTTCCCTCTCATGTCCAGCCACAGCCTCAATGGAGTGCACCTCAGCAGGGGTGGAGGCCCCAATACAACTCTCTTCCTGCCATTTTGTCTTCACCACCTACTCAACCACAACCATTACCTCCTGCTCCTCCAAGACAACCCCAGATGCCTACCCAACTGAACCTGAACCCCAACAATAGACAGGCCCAGCAGGTATACACTAGGGAGACAACGTGTCCTACCTATGTTGTGGAGATCCAGGAGATCAACCTGCGATCTAGGAAGGTCCTTCCAGATCGCCCACTTCCTTCCCAGAGGATGAGGAAGAAAAATAGGAAAGTGAACCCAAAGCCATTCCACCCTTTCCTGAGCGACTAACAGTAACCACGCAACCAAACCTAGAGGAGACTGAGCTTCTGGGAGAACATAAGCAGTTGTGTGTGAAAATACCCCTTCTCCAAGCCATAAAAGATGTACTGATATACAAAAAATTAATTAAGGAGAAGTGTTTCAGGCATCCAAGCAGGCGCAAGAGAGATGCCCAGACTGTCAATGTCATAGGACAACTGTCCGATCTGATGTTGGGGCAAGTAATCTGTCCAAAATATTTGGACCCTGGGAGTCCTGTAGTTGATATCCACATCAATGGCACCATAATCCCCCACACCTTGATTGATCTAGGGGTTGCCATTAACGTGATGACTAGGATGATGGATAACAGTTCGGTCCGGCCACCTCACCTCCTCGCCACAAATTGCACCGCAGTTCAAAATGCTTGGCTGAAAAACTTGCACACCCGATGTTCATTTGCATTGGAAATGTCCTAGCCGAAGTACTCATCCACTTCTTCCACAATCCGTTAACCAGTCATCCTCCTTCGAGCTTTTCAGCCTGTTTCAAAGTTCTCCCGCGTCCCGAGCTCGTTCAAAAGCGTAGTAACATCCTAAAAAAGCTGGAAAGCATCCTATAGGAAGAAGTTCTACAGGAAGTACGACACAACCCCCTGGGATAGAGAAACCTGAGCTTTCCTTCGACAAATTTGGAGTTCCGAGAGAGGTATGCTCAAAAAACACTTTCCCCTACATGGTATATTTCAAAGGTGGTGAATTGAACTGTCTAAAGTAGGGATATTAGAGACAAGTCTACTTGTGGGTCAAGAATAGCAGTTTTCTTGTGTAATTACACAGAATTTCTCACACGGTCCTGTGTTAATATTCTCCTCCAAGGTTCCTGTGAAAAATTTCTCCTGTAGGAAAGATAAAGCACTGAGAGGGCTAGGCTATGTACAAAAATTTGAAGTTGCATGTATGCTGGGAGTAAAAAATTGAAGTGTTGTACCCTGTCTGTGGAAACAAAACTTCCCCCTCCATACACAGACAGTCGAGTTTGGGCGGCAAAAGCATTAGAACCAAGGAATTGGTGCGAAGTTAAAATATAAACACCTAAGAGACCCTTTCTCGAAGTTCAAAGGAGGAAAACATAAAATAACACTCCCTTTCTGCTCAAAGGATTAAAACAGAGCTCTCACTATGCCAGGAGGGTTTATCAGGAAGGAACCCTCGGATTCCAAGAAATTGCATGAACATCCCGCAGTAGTGGACCTCTTCACCTGTGCCAACTGGATGGCATTTTGTGACAAAATTCAGGGACATGACAATGAAATAACGGAAGAATTCTTGATGTCCCTGCAACCTAAATCAAAGACACTGGCCACTGTGAATTTCATAGGGTTGACCTTAAAGCTTACCCCTGAACTCATTAGTTGAGTCACTGACATGCCACTGGGGATACCCTGGAGCAAGGAGGAGAGAGCATTAGGCCAAAAAGCCAAGAAAGAATTCTTCCTACCAGAGGAACAGTTTGCAGAAGATAAGAATGAGGTAAGGAGGGCCAGTTTACATCCTCTGTGAAGCGAAGCCAGTCTCCAAATTATGAAATACATTACCTGTGAGGGGCAGTTCAGTATTGTTTACGGCTATCATTTCTGGTTGCTAAAAGAACTAAGACATGGGTTGGATTTACCCCCATAGCAGAAGTTAAGCATCCCCTATTTTCTCTTGCAATCATTGATTGAATGTGGCACAAAATTGAAGGAAGGGACACCAGATCAGGTAGCCCATCATGGGCTCATCAAGCTCCTAGTGGAGGATGCCCTCCATACTTACACTGTCCCCCTCTCCTGGGAAATTTTCCGCAACATGTCCAAAGATGACGATATAAGGATTCTGGCCAAGGAACTCACCTCATCCAACAATTAAGAAAGGGAACACACTGAGGCAAGAGAGAAAGCCAGTGGTAAGGAAACACAGGACGGACCACCATAGAAAGAATAAGAAGAGAAACAAGAAAAAGGCCAAGTTGTTGAACCTAAAACTATGGAAGGACCAATGGCACAAACACCCAGGGAGAAACGACTGCAGAATAGAGCGGAAAGGACTGAAAAATCCCAACCAAAGAAGGGCACAACTAAGGCAACCAAACAAGAGTTAAAAGGAAAGACCCATTCAACTAAACAGGCCGCAACAATTTCTACAGGAAGTCTAGAAACAACTTCTATAGGAAGTCTGGTAACAAATTCTACAGGAAGTTTGGAAACAACTTCTACAGGAAGCCCAAAAACAGAGAAGAAGAAGGAGAAGTCCCTATTCTGGCCAGGGAGGCAGCAGTGGTGCTGGCTGCCTTAAGCACAACCCCCGAGCAAAAAGGGAAGAGGAAAAGGGAGCCTTATATGTATTTTAAGGCAAGAAGAAGCATGCGCATAAAAACTGGCAGACCCTAGTCACAGTCAAAAGAACCAATTATGATTGTGGACACCCCAATTAAACAATAGGAAAGGTCTCCTCCAAAGGCATCCATCATCTACGAACGGGGAAGCCCGAAGACGTCCACCTGGCAGGAAAAGGTTAAAATGTTGGACACAAAAACCTCTCTACAGGATGCTAAAACAATTCTACAAGAAATGCTGGCTAGGCTAAAGGAGACCGAGGAGTTGGAAGAAAAGGCAGCTACATCATCCCAGGAGGAGGAAAAGACTGAGAAAATTGAGGAACCAAGCCCCCAGCCCAACCTGGCTCTTAATATAACTTGTTAGAGGCGGGAAGGATAATCCCCCAAAAATTTGCAGTGCAGCGCTTCTTTGCACTGGAGGAAGAGAGAGTGAGGACCCACACTTGGATGAAAATCACCAAGTCTAAGGGTGTGGTAGATATAGGTCCCTTGGAGGAACAACTCAAGAGGCAGTCAAGGCTATAAAGGATGATGAGCTGGATTAGTTTCTCGAGGACGAGCAACCCATTTAGCAGGGGGGTGATGACGAGCCCCAGAATTGGGTAACTTATTGGGCTCATTTTGCCTAGTTGTTCTTGAACAATCTTCCATTTTTCATAGTTTATGTATGTTTTTTGAGTATGTTTATGTTAGTTGAATGAATGAGGGTGTTCACTTTACCAAGAAGGCTAATACATGATTATTTTAGGTTTTTGGACAAATTTTGGAACAAAGCCAAGCAATTATGAGCCAGATGACAGCCAAGCATGAAGGAACAAGGGTGAGGATTCATAGGAAGGATGCCTCTTGCATTAAATATCCCTTCCTCGAAATCTCCACCCTCAACTCGGAGCTCAGTAGGCCACTAAATCGAATCCTAAAGGCAGCCGAGCAGCTTGATGAAAAGTGGTTGTTTACTGGCAGTTGGAGCAGCTGAGCCCCTTGAGTTAAGGATGGTTGTTGAGGCCCCTCGTAGGCATAAATAGGAAGGCTTTCAGCCTTTGTAGTTTACTTTTGGGGACTGTTGTTATTTTTCACTAGGGTGCTGCTATTTTCTCAACTCATTTTCGTAGATGTTGTTGTATAAATTTCTTATGAACATGGCTATTTTTGAGTAATGGAAAGCAACTTCGTTTAGCATCAGTTATGAGTTTTTTTAGGATCCTGCAACCCTTGGGGTTGGGCCCAACCCAAGTGCAAAGGCTTCCTTCATGTACTGTTATTTGTTTTTATGTCTTTGCAAATAATTTCGGTTAAGTAGCTCAACATCTTGTTGGTTACATAGGTCATGGTTGATGATTAGATAGGCTTTTTACATTCAGATTTAGTTGATAGATTAGTAATAGGGAAGATCTCCAAAAAAAGGCCATCAAGCACCTCTGATCTCACCTCTCCCTCAGTTGGATCGTGAGCTGGGACAAAGGTGACATTGCTGCCAACAAAAACACTATCTTTGCTTCACCATGCAATTAGCAGCGTTTCATTCTTAGTTGCCGAACTTGATATCAGTTTTGATTGCATGCTTAGGGTTATGATTTCTTATTTTCATAGTTATTTCATCTGATTTCATTGCAAATAAACTTTTGTTCCATTTCTTTGCTATTATCTAGGTCAGAATAGAATAACGTAACTAGGTCTTTGATTTTCCAAATGTTTGGTTGTCCAGTTTGAAAAACAACTTGCAGAGCACCTATTATCCTTCTTTATCTGCCCATACTCCATCAAATCCACCTGCTCCATCCTTGACTTAGAACCCTTACCTTACATTTTCCTCATTTGCTTACTTTGCCCTGATTCTCAACTTTTTTTTCAACATCGTTTCATCCCTCCTTGAAAAAATCTAACCATCTGTGCCACTCCTCAAATCCATCCACCAAGTCCTAAACCTCACCAGACCCCTATCTCAATTCCATACTCAGTCCTCCACCTTTCTCCCTCCATCAATTCTCCAAATCCCATTTCTGAACATCCTGTAGAAAATTACAGACATCTTGTAGAAATTCCAGAACATCCTGTAGAACCCCTGCAGAGTTCCTATAGAAGTTCACGAAAGCGGTTTCTCATAAGAAAAACTCTGTGAAACTCTCAGGAAGGGTGCTAGGGACCCCTTAAGCCCTCTCTGAACCTTCCCAACCTCTTGCAAGTATTTCCTCTCGCCGATCCACCTCTGCACAGTCAAAAGCAGTGAAAGCACATGCATGATAAATCTGACAACTTAATCAAAAATTAAAAAAGATGTTTTCTTCAAATAGAAGTAGCTTAGACACATGTATTTTACCTTCCTAGAAGTAATGGCATCTCTTTCAGTAGATTTCATCATCCTTTTCGCATCAGTAGGGCTAGCTGGTAAAATTAGGGTTTGCTAGGGTTTGCATTTCCTTTCAACATTTCAGTTTCTTTCTGCAAGTAGATTAGCTTCCCTTGAGTTAGCTTTCATCCATCAGTTAAAAAGCTTCTTCTCAGAGCTCATAGAAGTTGGCTTAAGCCCCTAGCGAACTTGTGCCAGCTAACCAAGTGACAGCTGCGGCAAGAGCTAGTACTTGTGCATACAACACCATCGCTTCCAAGTTTGTTACGAACTACTGGGTTGATATAAAGTAAATATGGGAGTCCCAAGAGTTGCAACATTATTGCTGCAATACTGGAGCCCACCACACATTGAGCATCAGAAACAAGTTCTCCAACTCTTAAAGGATAACCTCACCTTGGCACATAATAGAATGAAACAGTAAGCAGATCAACATCACAGTGAAAGAAGTTTTGATGTAGGTGATTGGGTATTCCTATGGCTACAACCATATAAACAAATTTCCCTCAAGCAAGCTAAGAAGGATAACAAATTATCACCAAAGTACTATGGTTCGTACAAGGTGTTGCAAAAGGTAGGTACTATGGCATACAAATTGAAGCTTCCTGCAACTTCTTGAGCGCACCCAGTTTTCCATGTTTCATGCTTAAAGAAGGTTATAGGTGACAAGCTTCCAATTCAAAAAATATTGCCAGAACTTGGTGAGGAAGGAGAAATCATATTGGAACCTAAATTAGTCAAAGAAACAAGAACTTGACAACTACGAAATAGATCAATTTCAGAGTATCTCATCAAGTGGAAGAACTTACCCGTTGAAGATTCCACATGGAAGGATGAGAATTTTATACAGAAGCATCCAAAACTAGTCAAGAGTTGAGGATAACACTTTTTTGAAGGAGAGGGGCATGTTAGGTCCCTATAATATTAGTGATCCCCCCATTACTATTGTTGTTGTATCCCTTATTGTTATTATTGTGCCCCTATTTTCTCCATATTGTCATTATTGTGCCCCATAGAATCCCTCTATTGTTATTTTGGTGCCTTTATATTATTATTGTTAGGTCGGCTTGGTTAGATTGTGACCCCATACACTCCTATATATAGAAAGGAGGTTTTGTCATTTGAATCATCTAAGAATTGTTCATTTGTGTAATGTAAAGGAGGTTGCCCCCTCAAAGAGGCTTATTTCTAAGGTGTTGATCTATATTTTCTATCTTTTTGTGAGCTAGTTTAATAACAGTCTATGACACGAATCTGAATGTCAAGTTTTGAAGAATATTTTTCCAGGAATGACTCATGCATGACTGATGCGATTGAAGGCTAAGAGTTTCAAGGTAATTTGAACTGAGTTTTATACTTCTCTTGAACATATTAGCGACATGACAAAATAACTTGGCAACATTTGACTCAATGATAATACCCAAAATTAAATGAAGAATTTGAATGAGGTTCGATTAACTATGAGACAAGCTTCAGGAGGATTGTTGAAAATGGAAACAAGAAATTGCTAAAAATAGAAGTGCTAAAAATACCACTGCTATAAATAGTAATTTGGGTATCAGTGCTGGATTGAGCAACAGGGAATGAAAAATGGAAGTGCTAAAAATATCGTTATATTTTTAGTAGTTTAGGATGGATTCCTATTTTATTCAGTCCCTAGACTAAACATAGGAAGTAAAATTCGAATTTTAACTTAATATTTGTTTGAAAATAAATTAATAATTCTCCATGAGTTAATTAGTTGTGAAAAATCGAACATGAAGTCTATGCGAGGACATGCATCAGTTTTTCTATTAATTGATGAATTTATCCATGAATTAAAGAGATAAGGATGAGTTCTAATTTGAGTTGTAATTAGTTGGCTCAGTTAACTGAGTCAAGTCCAGTTAGATTGATTTAAACAGTTTGTTTAAATTAATGTGAGTTAAGTTAGTTAATGCATGCTTGCATATAACTACTGCACTTCAGATAACTGAAGATTCTCTCATGAATAACTCATGCACGTCAGTTCAGATAAAGACCCAGTTGATATCAAAGAAGGGACAATGTACTATCAGTTGGATGAATATTTTTCCTATAAAGGAAGCTGATCCATGATGAGGATTAATCTCCTTCAGGACTGTGTAGTTAGATTAGAGGTTAGTGAGTGTGTGAGGAGGTCAATTCACACATGTGGCTGCACTGGACCCCAATCAAAATTACGCAAAGAAATAGGAGGCTTGGAGGGTAGACCAGAGGTTAGAGAGAGGCCTTTGACTATCTATGAGCAATAGAGGTATTGCAGAGAGAGCAAGATAGCTTTGGGCTGATTCTTTTTGTAATACTGGATATATTTCCACTTGTATGATAATACAGAATTGGGGTTTTAGGCTGGGGTTTTCCCCGAGTTATATCTTTTTTGTTATGTGTGATTGATTCCTTCTTATCAGTTATATGTGTTCTTATTGATGTTGCTCATGTTCGATTAAGCTTCCGCTAAATTGTTTGTAGAAGTAGATCAAGTGTTTTTTTTAGTATATTGCATTACCAGGTGATCTACAAGTGGGAATTTCTACAAGGATAACATATGCTTGTCCTATAAGCTCATACTTTGGATGCTTGTCCTATAAGCTATTAATAAATTATCATTTGAAATTTATTTTTATTTTTATTTTAATAATTAAAATAAAAATAAAAATAAATTTCAAATGATAATTTATTAATTTCTTGAACAATGGATAGTAGTGTCGGTCTCATTTTAGGGTTCATTGTGTTTTTTTAAGCGTTTTCCGTCCTTCTCTCATCATCTTCATCTTTCGTTCATTTCATTTCTATCTTTCAGAAGTGTCCTGATGATGGACCCCCGTTGGGGTTCGAAACGTCGACAGACTAAACTGGAAACTGTGGATAATCCGGAACATGAAGGTACAAATAACTCCCACAGTGGCTTGAAAACCAACATATTAAGTTGTTATTTAATCAAAGGGTAAATGGAAGTGAGACTAATGGTATTATGACTTTACTCAAAACTCTAATGCATCAAATATGAAATTTGTAATCTCTTCATTTTGATGAATTCTAAATAGAGTAAGTAAAGAGGTTGTTCTTTAAATACTAACTTCATAATGTACCACTTCTAATTTTTCAATGCAATTCAAAGATCTAAGTTGCAAACTACACAATTTAATCTATGCACAATTTACTTGAAAATTATGAAAATGGAATCTAACCATAATTTTTGTTTTTGAAATGAGAATTCTAACCATACAAATGAATCTATGCAAGAGAATTATTCAAAATAAACACAAGATGATTCCAAATCAATGAAAGAACAACAAGACTATTTCCTTTCACTAATACAATTAAAGGATCAATCAATTGTAAGTAAAGGAAATCAGGTGAATATTCCAATGATAAAAAATAATGCCACTCGAAGGCGATTAACACTCAGACACAATTCAACCCCCCCAACAACTAAAGGGGGGATTATTTTCGCAAAACTGAAAGAAAAAACACACAAACATTGTTAAGAAACTAAGACAAATATTTGAGAAATGACCAAAGGAAATAAAATTCAAAACACCCAATGAAATACTTAAAATGAAAATTCTTGAATGAATGCTAGGAAGCCAACTATTAAAGTGTAATTCTGATTATTAAACTTTAGTACTCGAATAAATATGACTTATGTTTTCAATGGAGTAAAAGAAGCACATCTCATCAGAACACTAATTCTTGAGAAACTGTACCTTTCGATCCTTGAAAGTGATAAAATCTCAAGAAAACTCCTTCACAACACCCAATAAAACACATGGAGACTGACTGGAGGCATAGACAAGTGTAATGAGACCTTAAAAACATAAAATCAGACTTTAATGAGAGGAAATCCCTTTTTTTTAATTCTCAAAGTATGAACAAGTAGACAGTATAGTACAGTGTGTATATGCACAGTTTCTATGGAAATTTTTGCAGATCTGCACTCTATTTCTAAACAAAAATCGTGCAGGCTGAGAAAGTTAAAGAAAAAATAAAAAAATATCCAAACAAATCACAAAATCTGAAAGATCATTACCTTGTCAATACTCAGATAAGGCTATCAAAAAGGTCCGAGAATAAAAAACAACAAGATGGAAGAGAACAGGAAAATCCCATGTGTGTTTACCAATTTGTTATGAGGAAAAATCGCAAATCAGACACAAGAAATCTCCCTAGAATTCAAAGAACCCTAGTCAAAAACAAACAATCAAGATAATTCCTTCCCTGAATCTATCTTTTCTTGAATCATAAGCTAACAAGGTGAGAAAAATAATTTCATACCTTATTACGACATTCTTGATGAAGATCCCACTTTGTGCTTCAGTGCATCTCCTCCATGCTTGAATACATACCTGCACACATGGAAACGACAAAGGATCAAAGGCATATGCAACATAAATGATTCAATAATTCAAACTAGTGATCAAAGAGACTAGTAACAAACATCATTCCAGTCGAAAAATATAAATAACATAAGCCACCCATGAAATTCATCGTTCAATCCATTAAATAATCCAATGAGAAGAAACACTTGTTTGTATTAATTTCATAAACCTAAAAGAGATACAAAACTTGTGCCTTGATGTTGTGAAGCTCCTGCCATTGATCTGAATCCTCTCTAAGAATGATAAGCTCTCCAATGTAATTTCTCTAGGATAAACTTATTCTCAACAGCCTCTCCTAACTCCCCCACCTATGGCTTGATTAATAGGCTAAAAAGAAGTAGTTTCGGATCTTTAGTCCAAGGATGAGATCCACTAAAAGAGGGATGAGGGTTCCTTGAAGAATGGGGATTAGCTCCATCAAAAATTAGGTTAAGCTCAAATAAACATGACTTTGAGACTTTCTATTTATTTTTAATCACATTTTATTTTTACTTTTTATTTAGTCATGTGTGCACTTTTTAGTGGCATACAGAATGCACATTTACACACGGATCAATGTCAGCAACTAGAAACTATGCATGATACTAAAAGTAGGTTTATGGACCATGTTTCCTTGAATTTTCACTTTATTCAAGGTATATAAGTTGTTGACTTGCAAGGGAGTGCTTCATGAGACTTGGATGGATGGAGAGAGATCAAATTTGATGATCATTTTCCTAATGTGACAAAATGACGTGTAACAATCGTGTCCCAACAGTCGTCACCCAATGCATTTGTTTTGTACGCCAAAACTATATCGTTGGGGTACTTCCTCTAGGTGGGCTCCACCCGCTCTTTGCATCCTAGTCACTTAGACCTATACTTCAAAAGGATTGCGTCGGGGTAATGCTATGGGGCCAGGTTGTCAGTTGCGCTTGATCTGTCTAAAAGAAATGCTTCCCACTATTGTTTTGCCTTCCTTGTGGAGTCAGTCCATCGTTTGGTCATTGTGCTTCTAGGTTTGGCACTTGTGCTAACTTTGGTTGTGTGCTAAATCTCATCCAACCACCTATAAATTTGTTATCTTCATCTTGGGGTCACCAAATTTGATTGGCTCTATGTCTCGAGCCAAGAGGCCATTTTCAAAATTCCACACACCATTGGAAGATCCTTCAAATATTTATCCATCTGAGTGGGATTCACCTTTATCTGAGATGATATGCTACTCCAGAACTAGATCCAAAGCCTTTTCACCATATCAACTACCTTTCCCACTATTTTCTATTGCCTTTACTAGTTACAATGATTTTGCCTTTGCCTTTTCTTTTCCCGTGCCACATTTTCAATTTCCTTTGCCTTTTCTTTTCATGTCCCACCTTTTTAATTTCCTTTGCTCTTTCCTGCTCCACCTTCTCCATTTCTTTTGCTTTTTCCTATGCCACCTCTACTATTTCCTTTTCCATCAATATTTAGCTTGGTCACCAATGACAACATATTTACCAATGCAGTTACTTAGCCATTGAATTTTCCTTTTCCTTTGCATTTTCTTTTCCATTATCACCTTTTTCATTGCCTTTGCCTTTGTCTTTGCATTTTCTTTGCCATTATCACCTTTTCCATTGCCTTTTCCATCAATGAAAACATAATTCCAATGACATATTCTACTCTTAACTTACACCAGTGATCATTTGAGAGATGCAAGGCTTGGTATGTTAGAATAAACACAAGTCATAACACATGTCATTTTTTATAACACATTGAATACTCTTACTATTATGACACATATCTATATTATTCTTCTATATGAAATAATATCGTTATTCAATAATGCTTATATATATTGCTACTTACATTGTACACATAATTTCTTCATAATATCATATGTTGTGCTTGTGTTCAAGGTTAGGTGATTTTACATTTGATCAAAAATTTTCTTAAATTGGACATTCCCCAAGAGCGGTGGAATGACATTACTTATAAAGGGAATCCATGTGAGTGATGAGTATGAATTTGGGAAGAAGGAAGATAACTTGCAAACCTTCAAATATGTCACATATGATGTTGAGCCTAGAGAGCAAATGAGAAAAAGTTATATTTAGTCAGAGTCCAATGTTAGTAATGAGTAATTAAATAGTATCTCTTTTCTTTCAAATTATGGTTTGATGCTAGGATCTAAATATGAAATTTTTCTTTATAACATTGTATTAATATATGCTTTTATTGTAGAGAAGTAAACCATTGAACCACAAAATGGCATTCACAAAATATGTTATACACAAAAATAATTAGACAATTTCATTAAACAATTTAATAAAACAAGTTAAAGAACATTATTAGAATCAATTTTATTCTAATTAATTAAGACAATAAAACAAAACTAGATTAATTTAAATAAAACACTAATATTACCTCTATCATCTCTAGGCTCATCTGGTGTGAAGAGGATGTTGGGACACAATCTCCAATATATCCCCGCATAAGCACACGACACCAAGACAAACATGTGGTTGGCCTCACTAGCTAGGAGCCCCAGTGCCTCGAGGGAAATCATGGTCTGATACTCGGGCATGCCCCTGTTGTGTATCATCTCACCCAACTAGACAGTTCCACCTCAGTCATCGACCTAGGAGGGTGACCATCAAAAGTAGGCCTCATCTCTAAAAACCTCTCAAAAAATAAACAAAAAAACTCTGAAGTGAAAGGGAAGTTTTCCCTCTCATGTATCTTAGCACCACATATATCTAAAGCCCTACAAAAATACTGGAAAAATATGGCAGGTGCCAAAATTCCAAAATTTTGTTGGTAAGTGGCTACCAAGCCAGGAAACTAATCATTTCTCTTAAGAAGTATGTTTTACTATTTTTAAGAGAAAATCATATTGTAGGGGAGTTAGTGAGACCAAGTTCATCCCTGAAGGGGTGTGTTAAGGAACAAAAACAACACTTGGAAAAGTTGCCATAGGCAGATAAGGGTGTGCTCTAGAAGCCTAAAGGGCTACCTGATGTAGGAGCAGGGGACTCAGAGAAAAGCATGCACTTTCTATGTTAAAAATATGTTTTTTCCTCAGTTAAAAATAGGAAAAAAAATAAGACATGCTATCTTTTCTCTAAAAGTAGGATTAGCATGGAGAATAAAACTTACTAAATGGTAAAAAGCTTAAATTATTAGGTAAAAGCCACTTTTGTACTAAATAAAGATTTACATTATGAGAAAAAAAGGAAAAAGATGTAAAAACTTAGCCGCCAAGTAGGGAAGATTTCCTTTGTAGTAAAAGTCTAGAATTAGAAATTTTATGCATGAACAATGGGAAAAAAAATGAATGTATCTGCAGCTCTTAAAAGGAGAAAAAATGGAGTGTCTTGGATAGAGAATGGGAGCGTGGGACTGTATGTATTAGCTGTGTAATAAGGGAGACATTCTCCGCGCTGTTCATAAATCTTTTATGATTGAATAAACAAAGATTTGGAGGTGCTTCAAAAGGGCGGTGCATATACTGTTTTTTTTATGATTGTATGCTTGTAGAATCCGATGGTAAGCTGTGGTATTATGTGTAAGTGTTGTGGTAATTAATGGTAATAAATTATTGCTGTCCAACAAAACTTCCAAACGCTGTAACTATAATTTCAATAGTATTTACTATAAATGTTAAATGGTGTGAATGGCATTGTTTATTAGAAGGCTGTGCGTGTATTGTATGAGTTACAAAAACCTTGAAAATGCATATGCGCTGTACACACAAGTCATATGTTGTGTATTGTATAACATTACAATAAGTTTTGCTAATGTCGTGGCTTTATGCTGCTAATGCATTCAACGTTTATGAGGTGTAGCGTTATAATGATATACTGTGGATGCGTTCAAAGGTTCTGTGTGCACACTCCATGTACTCTATTTTCATTTATGAGAACAGTGAGTAGATATTGAATTGCAGCAAGGCGGAAGTGTTATTAATTTGTGACAACAATTACAAGGCTTCCATTATTTCAGCTGAAGATTTAATGATAATGACCTCAGGGAATTGACAAGAGACCAAACCGAAGACATAAAAGATATTTCAATCAAATTGGGAAGACTGACATTAGAGCCAGAGACCGGTCCATCATTAGTGGTATCAGAGCCAGCAATTGGCATTGCATTAAATCTCAGGAGCAGTAGAAGGATGGCTTTCAGGGTTGGAAGAGGATGAGGACGTGGACGTGGTGGAAGAGGATGGCATGCTGAGAATGTCAAATTGAGGGAAGATATAGAGGAGCTGTGAGCTAGATTGGATGCGCTAATCTCCAGCAGAAACATAGATGATGGAGACGTGAGTGAACCCGAAGCGAAAGCTACTGAGGAGGAAGCTGTAGAGATTTCTCCTGAGATGAAGCTCTTCCAGTCAGTGATGAAATCCACAGCGAGGCCATGGAACCAGTTAGTACCAGTATATCAAGGAGGACTAAATCCGGAAGAATTGATCGACTGGATTAATAGCATGGAGAAATTCTTCGATTATGAAGAATTGGAAGATGAGAAGAAAGTAAAGTTTGTTGTCACCAAATTAGTAGGCCATGCAGCGCTCTGGTGGGATGGTGTGCAGGCGGAAAAGAAAAGACTGGGTAAGCAGCCAATCAAGAATTGGAGCAGAATGGTAGCAAAGTTAAAAGGTAAATTTTTTCCCAGTAATTATCAACAAACATTATTTAGACAAATGCAAAATCTTAGACAGAGAGCTTTAACAGTGAAAGAATATACATAAGAGTTTTATAAGGTGAGCATAAGAGCTGGAGAAGCCCAGAATACAGATGAGAGGGTGGCTAGATATATGAATGGCCTCAGGATGGACATTCAGAATGAGATAAGTCTGTTGTCTCCTAAAACAGTAGAAGAAGCCTATCAGATAGCACTGAAGGCTGAAGAAAAACTCATGAGGAAGCAGTCTGCCAGAGGGAGAGGGACTTTCAGAGGAAAACAAAGTCAAGGTGGTAGTGGAAGATCTACAGCACCTGCAGAAGGAGCTAGCAGTAGCTCAACCCAGCATGCATTCACAGGAGGTGATGCAAGAGGCAGAGGGAGTTTTTCCAGAGGAAGAGGTCGAGGAGGAGGCAGAGAAGTAAGATGCTACAGATGCAATAAGCTGGGACATAGAGATTTTGAGTGCCGAGAGAGTGCAGACATAAAGCAGAGGAATGCAATTGTGGCTCCAGCTGAAGTAGAGGCACCAGTGGCAACAATAACAGAAGAAGTGGATACACCAGAAAGTGGAGAGTCTTTGGTACTTAATAAAGTTTTGATCAAGCCAGCAAAGGAGGTGACTGAACCGCCACAAAGGAGGTGACTGAACCGCCACAAAGGAAAACTTTATTTAGGACAGTATGCAAAGTTCAAGGGAAATGTTGCCAGATGATCATTGAGAGTGGCAGCACTGATAACTTGGTTTCTACAGATTTAGTAGAGAAATTGAAGCTGAAAACAAGGAGGCACCCAACACTGTATAAAGTGTCATGGTTGCAAAAGGGACATCAACTGCTGGTAAGTGAACAGTGTGAAGTAGAATTCCAAGTGGGCAAGTACAAAGATAAAATTGTTTGTGATGTGATGCCTATGGATGTGTGCCACATATTGCTTGGAAGACCTTGGCAATATGACAGGGCAGCCATGCATGATGGGAAGAGGAACACCTACAAATTTGGAAAGGATGGTGTCAATCATACATTGTTGCCTTTGCAGGAGGATGTACCAGGACAAAAGACTGATTTAAAAACTCTATTATTTGGAGGAAAGGAATACTTGGAGCAGACAATGGATGTACAGTTGAAACAAGAAGAAATCACAGCAGCTGAGTTGGAAGAGGAAGTTCATGCGAATGAAGAAGAGGATCAGCTGGAAGAACCAGTATTTGAACTGACAAGGGAGACTGTTAAAACTTGTAGTTTTCAAACTGACAAGTTGTGCATGAATGCAGGTGAGGAAATAGTAACAACAGAAAGCTTGGCTTGTGAAAGTATTGAAGATTGCACAGAAAGTTTCTCAAAAGAGATGATAAGTTTATGGCATGAGTTAAGTGTTCTAGAGAAGAGGCTAGAAGTACAGAGGATAAGTATTCAGAATATAAAGACAAAGATGAATGAAAATAAAGAGGTTTGAGAATACAGAGGCATTTTCGGAGAGGATGATGCTGAGGATAGACTGAGTGATAATTTCAAGAATGATTGGGATCAGTATACTAAAATGCTGGTAGAGGGAAGTAAGGCACTGATGCCTTATGATTTTTGTTCTAACAAGTGTTTTGTGAGTGCAGGTATTGGTGCAGAACATTTGACTCAGTTGAGGAGAGAAGAAGTTTTCTGTTCCAGAGAACAAGAGGGTGTGGATGATCGGGTGGCAGTTAGAATAGAAACAAGCATAGAAGCAAGAAGTTAGCAGGTGACAGTACAAACTGAGCAAGCCGTCTTAGCTCAGCAGGCAGCAAGAAATCAGCAGCTTGAAGAATTATTGGACAAAGAAATTGAACTTATTAGAAGAATCATGTTGAAAGCATCTGAGCGAAAAACATTAGCAAGGAAGAGGAGCAGCGGAACCAGCAGCAAGATGAAAACAGAGAGAGATTATGAAAGTGCAGCTAATGGAGCAAGACAGCATAACATATGGAGACCTGGGGAAAGGCAGCAAGTAACAGCAGATGGGGTCTTGCAGAATAAAGTATGGGATCCAGGCGGAAAAGATAAAAAAAAAAACATGATTAGGAGATCATGATCATTTTCAACCTTGGGAGTCTGATGCAGGTGCAGGGGACTCAGAGAAAAGCATGCACTTTCTATGTTAAAAATATATTTTTTCCTCAGTTAAAAATAGGAAAAAAAATAAGACATGCTATCTTTTCTCTAAAAGTAGGATTAGCATGGAGAATAAAACTTACTAAATGGTAAAAATCTTAAATTATTAGGTAAAATCCACTTTTGTACTAAATAAAGATTTACATTATGAGAAAAAAAGGAAAAAGATGTAAAAACTTAGCCACCAAGTAGGGAAGATTTCCTTTGTAGTAAAAGTCTAGAATTATAAATTTTATGCATGAACAATGGGAAAAAAAATGAATGTATCCGCAGCTCTTAAAAGGAGAAAAAACGGAGTGTCTTGGATAGAGAATGGGAGCGCGAGACTGTATGTATTATTGTGTAATAAGGGAGACATTCTCTGCGTTGTTCATAAATATTTTATGGTTGAATAAACAAAGATTTGGAGGTGATTCAAAAGGGCGGTGAATATACTGTTTTTTTTATGATTGTATGCTTGCAGAATCCGATGGTAAGCTGTGGTATTATGTGTAAGCGTTGTGGTAATTAATGGTAATAAATTATTGTTGTCCAACAAAACTTCGAAACGCTGCAACTGTAATTTCAATAGTATTTATTATAAATGTTAAATGGTGTGAATGGCATTGTTTATTAGAAGGTTGTGCGTGTATTGTATGAGTTACAAAAACCTTGAAAATGCATATGCGCTGTACGCACAAGTCATATGTTGTGTATTGTATAACATTACAATAAGTTTTGCTAATGTCGTGGCCTTATGTTGCTAATGCATTCAACGTTTATGAGGTGTAGCGTTATAATGATATACTGTGGATGCGTTCAAAGGTTCTGTGCGCACACTCCACATACTCTGTTTTCATTTATGAGAACAGTGAGTAGATATTGAATTGCAGCAAGGCGGAAGTGTTATTAATTTGTGACAGCAATTTCAAGGCTTCCATTATTTCAGCTGAAGATTTAATGACTGATGACCTCAGGGAATTGACGAGACCAAACCGGAGACATAAAAGATATTTCAATCAAATTGGGAAGACTGACATTAGAGCCAGAGACCAGTCCATCACTACCACCCAAGAGGGAAGTGGAACATGATATCTAGTTGTTTCCATACTCCTCCATTGCCAAACATTGGGTTATAGAGGTAATAATTTATATAGACAAAAGAGGTGAAGAATTAGTTGTAATAGCTATCGGAATATGAAAATATACAACCAAGTACCTCACCATGTGGGTCACCCATTATAAGTGTGCCTAAGAAAGATGTGACTTGGTGGATGTGCATTGATTATGAAGTGTCAAACAAAATCATGCTTAAGAATGGGTATCCCTTGCCCAGGATAGATGACCTATTGAATTAGTTGGATTAAGATAAATACTACACCAAGTTAGACTTAAAGTCAGGGTATCACCAGCTTTGAGTCAAAGAAGAGGATACCTAGAAGACCCCCTTCAAAACAAGACTAGGTTTGTACTAGAGACTAGTTATGTTATTTGGCCTATGCAATGCACCAACTACATTCATGAGGTTAATGAATGATATACTATGCCCTTTTAAAGTTCATTTTTTATTTTTTATTTGGATGATTTACTAGTATATATTGCTACCTCGGAAGAGCACATCTCAAATTTGATGCAGGTGCTAGAGAATTTAAAGAAGCACTAATTGTTGGTACATCTCAAGGAGTCTGATTTTTCATAATAGTCTTTGGTTTATCTAAATATATGATAGGTGGAGGAGAGTGGAAGATATATCTTGCTAAGATGGGGGTCATCATGAAGTGGTCAATACCTACCAAATATTTTTGAGGTTAGGAGTTTTGTTGAGGTAGCATAGTTCCTAAGAAAATTTATAGACTCAATTTTCAATAGTAGAAACACCACTTCACATCATAACATCAAGTGGAAGGAGTTTCAAGTGAGGAAAAGGTCAACAAAGGTCCTTTGAGATGTTTAAGAAGAAGATCAGTCAAGCATTAGTTCTAGTGTTACCAAACTTACAAAATCCATTCGAGGTGGAGACATGTGCAAGTGGGCATGATATGGGTGCAGTATTGATTCTAATTAATTAAATTGAAAAGAATTCAAATCCATACAAATGTAAAATAAAATTAAAACAAAAACCCACCATACTAATACTAGAAATATCTAATAAAATAATAAATCAATATAAGTCATTTTTAACCTAGATCTTTTATGTACTGGTAAATTATGCTTTTATTTTCTTTTAAGCCCTCTCAATGCTCAACAAATATTGGACTAAATTAGATCTATGCTAATATGTATATCAACCCCATTAACAAAGTAATTTGGTTAGTAGGTAACAAAATATTCCTACCACTACATTATGTTTTGCATAATAACAAGCATTGAAATTTGAACTTTGAATGTGTACACACTTGATAAGTGATGAAAGTTCCATGATAATATCCTCAAAAATAGATGAAGTGATTTTATCGCCACAAGAAACAACTAGATGATTTATAGTCCTTACTGAAGCACATGACAAATCAAATTTATCACCATAAGCAACAATTGGGTGATTCAGAGTCCAAGTAGTGAAGGTTTCCTTGTTGCTCATGACAACTGAACCCAAATAACAAAACTAGCAATAATAGAAAATTCCTAACATAATGATCAAGAATGAGTAGTGATTAAGTATGTTTATGAAATCCTAAAACATTTTCTTTTCTTATTCTTATCATGTTTGCAAGTGATTGTGCTCATGAAAAAAGAAACAAAAAAAAGCAAAAGTAGTTTTAACATAGTAACAATATTCTTGCTCTAAATTGTAAGAATGAACAATATTCAAGTTTATTTTAGCATAAATTAAAATCTTCTTATTAATGTGTGTGGGTTTATTTTCAATACTACCTAACAACACAATTTGAGATATTTCTAGACATTTTGTAGCTAGAGGTCCCAAAAATAGAGTTGACCATTTGTTTTTGTTGTTTAAATTATGTCTACACATGACTATGGTCATTACACTAATTATTATATATGGAAATTATGTTTCTTTAAACTAGCTAAGTTTCATTGTTGGTTATTGCATATGAAATATGATGAACTGAAAATGAAATGAGTTATAGTTGTCAATTATGTCAAAAGTTATAAGGGATACACTACTCTATATGAAATAAGCTAGGGTTTTCAATTACATTGAAAGTATTGAGGATATTCCCTGCTGATTAAAGTTGTTGAAAAGAATAACTTTTACATATTTTCCACCAAGTGAGGAATTAAATATAGAGTGAGGTCATAAATGAGAGAAGCCATGCCAAAATGGTTTCATTTCTAGAGCTTTTTTTATTAAAAATAATTTGTTAAAAGTTGGAGATAAGTCATGCAGAAACGGTCGCATTTTCAACCTTTTTTATTAAAAAGAATTTGGTAAAAGTTCTTATGATAGGGTATGTAGTCTTGTTGAGTGATTTCTTCCTATAAGGAAATGATATGGAATACATCAAACCATGGGTAGAGAAAATGTAATCCTTGGGAGGTTTAGGTGATCATTATTGTCTTCAAAATAACAATGAATCTAATCTACTCTATAGGGGACATGCATAGTATGGAAATATATTTGTATGTGCTAGGTATAATTGATGGTGCAAATGAAAATGAGACATCTTTGAAATCATATAATGCTCTAGAATAAATTGTAGTTGTTTGGAAAATACAAAGATAGATGTCTCGAGATTAATTTAGTCTAAGGAATACATTCTTTAACCATGAGTTTTCTCTTTCAACCTCTAGGATAAACATTTTAATGAATTTTTAGTCATTAAATATTGTATAAAAAACCAAACAAGCATAGACAAAATATATTTAAATTACAAAACAAAAAAAATGAAAAATTCTTTAAAGTCAAGCTATTTTGATAAAAAAAAATTATACTAAAAATTTTAAACAAATAAATTCAACAATAGAATAATGTATATTATCTCACTCCCCATGTAATAAGGGGGCAAACTAAAATTTTTCCATAAATTTTATTTTCAAAATCTTTAAACCTTATCATTAAAAAAAACAAAACAAAACCAAACCAAACCATTAAAGTATAAGAAGAAAATTAAATACAATAAAATGCACATACATACAGTGGATACAGTGGATTTAGTTTCTTTAAAATATTGAAAATGTATAAATTAAATATACAAGGTTTAGTTTCTTTAAAATATTGAAAATGTATAAATTAAATATACAAGGATTAATTTGTTGCAAATGCATAAATTAACAATACCAAAATTAAAGGAACATATTTTCAATATAAAATCTTGTAGTTGTATTGGAAGTGTTTTATCTTCTGTATGTGAATGTTGTGTGGCTGTGACTCTTCTAAAATCTTCTGTATGGAAATGTTGTGGGGCTGCGACTCTTCTAAAATCTTCTGTATGTCAATGTTGTGTGGCTGTGACTCTGTGTTTCTTTCTAGTGATCTTGTAATATGAATGGCTGACAGCAGAAAGTAGAGACCCACAAAGGGTCTGTGCCAGTAATATTAATGGCTGACCGCAGAAAGCGGAGGACCACAAAGAGTCTGCGCTAGTAATATTAATGGCTAACCGCAGAAAGCGGAGGACCACAAAGAAAACCCAACTGTTTTGCACTGATCTCAAAAAGCATCTCAAGCTTTTTTTTTTTGTTACATACGGTGTTGTGATCCACTCCTTTAACGGTCAATGAAGCTTTTCTTGAGACGCTGAGGAGGGAATCTTTAACGGTCAATGAAGCTTTTCTTGAGACGCTGAGGAGGGAATCTTTATGGTGCAGTAGGTATATATATATATGGATGGCTGCCTCACAACGAATAGCTCCAAGTTCTAAAATCATTTGTTCTCGCAGCGAATTTTGTAGTTGCTTGGGAAGTGTTTTGTCTTCGGTATGGCAATGTTGTGTGGCTGTGACTCTTCTACAATCTTGTGTATGTCAATGTTGTGTGGCTGTGACTCTGTGTTTTTTTTTATATTTTCTCTATGTTGTGTGTCTATACTCTGTAGCTTTTAATAGAATTTGAATTTGATTTGTTCGATATGGATCAAGAAGAGCAGCAGGAAGCGATAAGAATTTGCAATTGTAAGGAATTCCATTGTATTTGCAATCGAATTGCTTTCTCTAGTGTAGAAAGTATTGTTTCATCATTTGCAATTATAAGCAATTTCGTTGTAAGGAATTGCAAGTTTCATTGTTTCATCATTTGCAATTATAAGGAATTTCGTTGTAAGGAATTGCAGGTTTACTCTTGTGTAGGGAATTTTATAGTATTTGCTAATTGTCGTCCCTGTGTGTTTTTCGTTGACTGTGGCTCCATGCTTTTAAATCTAATCAGCATCGTTGTTCGATGTCATCAATGGAGGTATTCACAGTGGAGAAGAGTGAACCAGAGCGGTAACAGTGATATTTGTTACAGCCATGCCAGGTATGTTTCGTGCATTTATTTTATATTTGTATTCATGATTTATTTTTCAGTTTTAGTTCTATAGAGTAGAATTTTCAATGTTCTTGTCCTTACTCACCAAAGCCCATAACCCGCCTTATTAATTTGTCATTCTGTCAATTGACCTGCTTTTCCTCCCCTGTTTTGACTTACTGTATAGATATTTGAATGAATAGTTTTAATTCATAGCCCTTGAATTTTAAATATCTCTCATTATCATTTTCTTTGCTATAGCTAAGAAAGTACCTTTATATAATTGTAGCCATTGTTCTTTGCAATTTGTGTGATATTATGTTGTAGGAAAATTACAAACTGTATCTATCTCTAAAAAGTGGATAAATCCAAATTCTTTTTGTTGATCTCTGCATGTCCATTATATCCCATCCAACAGCTTGTGCATTCCATTTTTTTATTTCTATTTGGCATTTAAACTTATTTATATAAATGTACTAACTCAAGAAATTTATTTATTTTTAATTTTTTTTTTTAATTTAAAATTTTTTATATAAAATTAATTGGTTCATAAATTTATAAAACCATTTTCAATTTATAAAACAAATTTAAATAATAGTTAAAAAAAAAATACAAACAAAATTTAAGATACCTTCTTCTCCCAAGGTTAATAAGATTGAGTTCTATAGGTTCCATGATTCAAGAATTCTCCGTATTTTTTTTACTTCCATCTTATTATACTAACTATTAACACCATGATCCACTTTATGAATTTGCTGCAAACTACACACTTAGATAAGAATACCAAATCCCATTAATCCCATTAAGAGGTATGTTTTGGTGGTTTTTATACCGGTCACTGGCTGGATTCGCAGGGATCTCTTTGTTTTTTTTTATAAATTTTAATTGATATGGGTTTCTTTTAATTTTTTATTTTATAATTAATTTTTCACTTAACTGTATTTTAGATTTGCATTCCACAATACTTGTAGGTGTATGAGATATTGGCTTGTTTTCAATAGGTTGATGTAGTTTTTTATTTTCTTTCAATCACTGCCCACGCATGTGCTTTTTATTTGTGAGGATTTTCGGGCTTGTTTCACAGGTATTTTGGTCGGACCAACGTTTCCATATAAAGAATTTTTTGGTAAAATTTTGTAAGTATATTAGTCAGAAAAACCTGAGTGCATGTCTTTTCAGGTAAGAAATTAATGTTATCTTTTTTATTTTTCAAAAATTAGAGGTAGAATATTTTGATAATTTTAAAAATTTTGAGGATTTATGAAGTATTTATTTTATTATATAACAAATATATCAATGTAACTACTTTTATTTAAAAAACTAAACAAGAAAGGCTTTTTCTTGTTATATAAGTGAAATAGTTTTTCTTTATTTTTTTTAAAATGTTTTTTTATTAGTGAAGAAGAATTTTATATAATCTAAGGGCAAGGATTAATTTATATGGACATGCAGTCAAGTCATTATTTTACATTCTCACACTTTCCTCATTATAGTGAATGATTCTTTGCTCTCCATTTCGTGTTTACTCATTTTTTTTTAGCTTTTGCAATTTTTAGTATATAACTTTAATCTTTTGCATAAAAAATTGATAAGAATAAGATGGTTATTAGTTCCTCTTGAAACAAGCATATAGTTTGACCAGAAAAGAGAAAAAAAACCACTCTTTTTTACTAGT